>JAOQMP010095774.1:0-15740 GCA_027563575.1 Erythroxylum pedicellare
GGGGGGAGTGTTGGCCCCCGAATTTTTTTCTTTAATTAAACATGATTTAATAAATTATGAGGTTATGATAGGTGAATTTTTGGGAGTTAATTTTTTTATGTCTATATTAGTAGAATTTATTGCATAGGTTAGTTAAATTAAAAGTAGTAAGAATGCATAAAAGGGTTTTTTTGGGTAGCTTACTTAAGTTTAAAAACCATAAGGCATTAAAAGAAGGGCAAGGTGGACTTTTCTCAATCATTAAAGGTAAAAATGGGAAGAAAGAAGTGTTGTCTTCTTCCTAAAGAAGGGAAAAATTAAAATGGGAGAGAAAGAAGAGAAATAACAAATCAAAGAGAGAAAGAAGAGAGGTTTCGGTGGTTGAGAGGAAAGAAGAGAGTTGAGCTAGGTTTTCATCTTTTTTAAGCTTTCTAGAGAGATTTTGAGGTTGTACAAGAAGGGAAAAAGGTAGAGGAAGATAAGAGCTTTCTTTTGAATCAATAATCTCTTCATTGGGTGAAGATTCAAAGAAAGGTCTTATTTAATCTTTTGGATATTTGAAGGGTTTTGGTTCATGAAGCTTAGGAAATGCATGGGTTTAAGTTTTCTAGAAACAATGTTAGTAAATGTACTTTGTGGGTTTTCAATATTTGCAACCCAATTGAACTTGAGATTTTTGCTTATGAAAAGGGAATTAAGAAAGACAAGAGGAGCAAGAGGAGAGGTACATTTGAGCAAGTTTTAAGCAAGGAATTCGAGGTGAGTTACATTTCTATAATTAAATAATAAGCCATTAATTTTTCTTTCAAGAAATGGGAAATAAATGTTTTCAATTGCTTTTAAAGGTGCATATATTATTCTGTAAATGTTTTGATAAAAGTTCTACATGTTGTGTGTATGAATTTTGTGGATGAATTATGAAATGAAAAATGGAAATGATTTTGAAAAGATATCAAGTTTATGAAATCATGTTTCGAAAATGTGCCATTTTGGGCAACAAGTTTTCAAAATATGAAATGCATGATTATGTGGGTTTGTGGTGATTCCCTAAGTATGTCAAGTGCACTTTGAGAAAAGGCTTCTCCCACCTGCCCTTAGTGGCATGAAGCTCCTTCATGGACTCCTATAAGTTCACGGCTACGCAAGACCATTAAGTGGGATTGCGATAGTACGTTCTATTCATGGCTACACATGACCATTATTTGGAAATATGTGGTACTTTCTATTTTGGTTCCACCCAAACCATTTGATGTGATTATGTGTTGAGAAGTTTGTTGAATACATAACTTATGTTGTTTATAATTTGCTTGATAAATGGAGAATTGGGATTTTTATGATTTAATGTGAGTTTTATAATGGAAATGAATATTTCAATGAATTTGCTTGTTACCGATTACAAAACTGTTATCCACGAGCTTTAAGCTCACCCCCCATTGTCCATCCCATCTTCAGGTGAAGAGCATAAGAACGAGTAACCAAGGGTTAAGGTATCACTCCGATTATGCATACTTTTGTATTCTAAGCTAGTTTTGTAAAACAAGACTTTGGTTGCATTTTGAGCAAATTATTATTCATGTATCTTTTGTATTTTGTGGTTTTGAGATATTGATGTATTGTGTCTTTAAATGCCCATTAAAGCTCTGTAAAACTCTTATATTTTGATGATAATGAAAAATGAATATGTTTTGCTAATGACATTTCTATTTTGTTAATTTTCACTTTCAAGTTTTCCATAAGGGTAAAAATGTGTATTCTGACTTCAGGGGAAATAATGTATTAATCTAGGCTGAATTAGACAATATTGTCTTTTAGAAGTTGTAGTTCATCTTTCTAGCTTTCCAACGATATAAAATATGAAAATTTTGAACATTGGAGCTAAGAGATATGATCTTTATAAGTTGGAGACGTTTTGGAGAGTATGGTTAGTGTTTTAGAACTTTGGATGATATGAAGAAGACCCTGTAGAAACCCTATCATCTGGTTCAGTCTTAGACTGAACCCTATCTTCTGGTTCAGTCTTAGACTGATGCCTATTGTCTAGATCAGTCTTAGACTGAAGCCTATCATTTGGTTCAGTCTTTGACTGAAGCCTTTCGCTGGTTTTGTCTAACTTTTTTTCTGACTCAATTTTGACCCTCTAGATGACAAAATATCTCTTTAGTGTCTTCATGAAAGTTGTATATCTAGAAGTTATCTTTCAAAGGTCAAAGAATGACCTTAATCCCATATCTCTAGTGAAAGTTATGTTAATTGTCCCAAAAGAGGTCTTAGATTGAAGCCTTTCATCTGCCCTTCGTCTGACCTTCGTCTGGTTCCATTTTGACCCTCTAGATGACAAAATCTATCTTCAAAGCCTTCATAAAAGTTACCTATCTATACATTCTCTTTCAAGCCGTTTAAGAATGACCTTAATCCAATATCTTTAGTGAAATTTATGTCAATTGTCCTAAAAGAGGTCTTAGATTGAAGCCTTTCGTCTGACCTTTTGTCTGCCCTTCATCTAATTTCATCTGACCTTCGTCTGGTTCAATTTTAACCCTCTAGATGAAAAAATCTCTATTCAATGTCTTCATAAAAGTTGTAGATATTGAAGTCCTCTTCTAAATCGTTCTAATATGTCCTTAATTTGACATCTTTAGTGAAAGTTATCCTAATTTTCCCAAAATAGGTTTAATATGATTGAGGACAAAATCTTGTTTGATTCGTTCAGCCATAACTTATCCGATCTCCAAATGAAGTGATTCTTAGACCAAAAGATTCCTAAATTTTTTTTATACTTATCTATAAAATTTTATAGTTTTTGATGTTGATTTGAAAAAGATTGATTGAATCAAAGTAAGAGTATGGGTTGGAAGAGTATGAAAGGGATATTTTACTGAACATACTTCGGTATTTTGATGATATCTGGATCTGTACAGCTCCTAATGAGACGATTCTTCTCTCAAAATAAACTAGATACATAGAGATACAAATTATCTAAAGTAATAATATATCAATTCAGTCCTTAAGACTTTAGAATTTTGGATGGAAGTTAGGCATAGCGTACTATTCTAGTTTAATAATAGTATGAAAATGTTTGGGCCTTAACTTTTAAAATTTTGGACCAAATTTAGATTTTGGTGTCATTAGAAACTTAATACAATGGGGAAAAAATGTTTTGAAGAAGTCAAATTGTAATTCCAGTTTGAGGTTTCCCAAAATCTGTTTTGATATAGGAGAAACGAGTTTGTTTTGATATTTGACTGATGTGGGCACGCCACCCTTGTGGGATGATGGCCAATGAGGGTTCTTTGAAATAACCCTATAGGATAATATGCTCACGTTTTATAACTCTGAATTTTGGGCTCTAGAAGTGGGGACCAACATAGGGGCAAAGAAATGGCAGGCAACTATTGTGGGCTACTTCCTTGATAAATGACTATTTTTTTTGAAAGTCTAAAGTTAGGCCAACTCCAATTGGAAATGCCTTATTCTAGAGAGTTTGTTGATAAGTGAAGAGGAACTTTTTGTGTTTCATTCTCTTTGGAGGACAAGGTAAATATGGTGATTGAATAGGGTTCTTTGCATATCCAAGGTTGGCCTTTAATGATTCAGAAATGGGGGCCTAGTCTCTCTTTAGACAAAGCAAGGTTATCGTTCATTTTAATATGTTTAAAATTTCACTAATTTCCACTTGAATTCTAGTTGTTAGAGGGGATAAGCTAAATTTTTAGTCATATAGGTCACCCCATAAGTCTAGATGAAAACATAAAAAGCCTTAAAAGATTAGGTTTTGTAGGGGCTTAATATCGAAGTTGAGTTTAAAATGGACCTACTTAAGGCTATCAAAATTAAGAAACTAATTGAAGATGGAAGCCTTATAGATGACATCATACAAGTTTTCCATCCTTAGAGACCCATGAAGAGTGAACTTTTATAAGTTTGGAAGCTAAAAGAAAGAGTGACTACTTAGAATAATAACTTGACTATCTCAAAGGGCTCAGATAAGGAAGCCCTAAAGGGCTCTTCTCATCACATGTTATCGCCTAATTATCCTATGGTTAGACCTAACTGTACTGACTCATATAAAGGGTGACAACTTAGAATAATAACTCGACTATCTCAAAGGGCTCAAATAAGGAAGCCCTAAAGGGCTCTTTTCATCACATGTTATCACCTAATTATCCTATGGGTGAACCTAACTCTACTGACTTATATTGACTAGAGGACTATATAGAGGTTATTAACCAAGTTACTAAAGCTTAGCCCTCTAAAAATAATCACATAAAGAAGGTAAAATGCCATTTATTGATGCTAAGTTATGAAGCCCTAAGAGGGAACCTAGCACCTCAAATGGGAAAATTCCCCTTAATATCCTCTCCATTTCTTTTTTCTGAATTAAGAAGGGATGAGGCTTATATTAATCCAAAATCTAGCGATAAGGAGATTAATGATGCCACTTTTCACTTAATAAGGTTTAGTCATGGAAAACGGTGAAGGGCATCCATCTTCTTTTCTAGAAAAGAAAGTAATCAACTTTATCAAACCTTGAAGGAAATCAAGGAAGAAGAAAGTTAAGGCTTCCCTACTTAAGTGAACTTGGTAGTATGGAATGTAAGAGGCCTTAATAGCTTTAATAAATAATGAGAACTAAAGAACTTTCTTATCCTTAAAAACCTTATTTATTGAATTATATGAATCCAAATAAAGGCAAACCATTTTTATAAAGGTCTCTAGTGATTAGAGAAATGATGAATATCCCTCAGTAACTAACGAGCTGACTATAATGGGAAAATTATTAATACATAAATCTGTCTTCTAAGCTGGAGCTACTCTAATTAATTTTTACATTGTGAGATACTTTTTGTTCATTCCTAATCTCTTTTACACATTAATGTTATTTATAGCTTAAAACATGACTTATAGAGGAAGAAGCATTAAGATGATTTAGGTTCTTTAAACCTAAACTCTTCCATCTCCCAGATAGTTACTAATGGCTTTAACTATATACTCTAAACCTAATAAGTACATGGATCTAAGAATTATATAAAGCATAAGAATGAAGATCCTTAAATTAACATCGTTAATTTGAAGCTAGCTAATATGAGTTTCAATGTAACTATTTTATATAGAATAATAAGTAATCAAAGTAGTGGTTCTTGTAAAAGAAACTAAACAAGTGTTTGGCAAACCTCGCCTAGTTGTTAGCTTATCAACTAAGCTTTGCCTCTTTTTGTAATCAACTTACTTTTTTCCATACACTTATACATTTAAGAAAGAATATAATAAAGTAAGAGAAAAAAAATCCCTTCTAATTTTTCAACTCCTTACTTAAATATCCTAATTTCAGAGAGACCATCCTAAAAGGTTTAAACATTTTAGTAAGGTTTCTCATGCTTTTACATACTAACAGAAAACTCAAAGATATAAATTTTGAACCCAATAATATTTAGGTAATGAAATCAAACATGTTACTTTTGGTAAAGGGTGATACCTTTAAGGCTCTCAGCAAGTGCCCAGACTACTTAGCTCTAGACCTTATATATCTTACACTCAAATCATAAGAGGTTGATGCATTAAGGAATTATATGACAATAATGGATAATTATCATTCCAAATTGAAGTAAAAGCCTACAATCCTCTGAAGGATAGGGAGAGAAATATAATTTTCTTATAATTTTATTCAAGTTTGAAGAAATTGGAATAAGATAATATTATTATAGAATGATGGAGGAAGAATTATCTATGAGCAAAAGGAAGTGAAAGAACTAATATATAAGCACTTTAAGGACTTTTAGGAACTAAACTCATCAACTATCTGCTCCTTAAAGACCTTAAAGCATCCTTTTCTAATTCCTTTCCAAAACAGATTGCAGATGATCTGATTAAGGATGTCTCTAGTTTTGAAATAAAATATATTTTACTTAGTTTTCATTTAGATAAAAACATTAGGTCAGGATGAGTTTAACTCTAGATTTTTTCACAGTACTTGGAACCTAAGTTAACATATAATCTCTAATTCATTGCTGTAATTTTTAATAGGGGCCAAATACTCACTGAGTTGAACAAGATATACACATTCCTCATCCGTAAAGTGTCAAATTCTAATGGTTATAAGCCCTTATCATAATGCATTTTTACATAAAAGAAACAAAATTATGCTTTGAATATTGATTTCACAAAAGCTTTTTATTTTTTAAATTGGAATTCCCTGGTCAGCTCCATGAAGGCTTTTGGATTCCCTCTAAGGTTCATTTCTTATATAAAGTTGTGTGACACCAAAGCTTCATTCTTAAATCTAGTAAATGGGGAACCTTTAATGATCTTCAAAACTGCTAAGGATTTAGTTATGATGATCTAATATCATCTTATATTTTCACTTACCATGGAAGTCTTCTTTAGATTAACTAAGTCGCATATCTCAAAATAACCAAAGTTTAAATTCCATTATAGGTGTCATAATTTTGGTATCTTCAGTCTAACATTTGTAGATGATCTTGTGTCCTTTGTGGAAATAATCCCAAATTTTTCACTCTCTTACTTAACTTTATGGAAATGTTCAGAAGAATCTTAGGTTTAGCTTTTAATGTAAATAACTCTTTTTTTCTTTCAACAGGTATAAATCTGGTGCATTAGCTATAGTTAGGGGGGAGGGGGGTTAAACAACTTCAGTTTCCTTAAAAAAAAATCTTAGTGTACCTATTAAAACAAAGAAGCTAACCTATGTAGATTATTTTCCTCTCATAGAATCAATCTATAGGAAGTTAAACAATTGGTGTAACAAAACTTAATCCTATAAGGGAAGGCTGTAATTTATTTTCTCTATGCTAAGAAACCTCTATATATGTACTAGTACTCACATTTAGTTATCCTAAAGGAAATTATAAATCAAGTGATCAAATTATTAGGAATTTCCTTTATGGTTTCATAAATTCCAAAATCAAAGTCCACAAGATAAGTTGGTCTAAGTTCTACAAGCATAAAGAAATTAATGATCTATGCATTACTAATATTTTTCTTATCAACAAAATCTTGCTTTTGAAAAGATTATAGAGAATATGCTCTGATAAAAAGGTGCTTTGGGTGTAATGGATATATATATTTCTCTTACAAAGAAAAAGTATTTAGGAGGCATTTGGTTTGAGCACAGGGTTAGCTATAGATATGGGTATAATAGTAGAAGAGGATGGGGATGGGTATGAAAAATAAAAAAATGATGTTTGGATTGTAACTTGGGTTTCTGTATTAATACCAATAATGATGTTTGGTTTGTTGCATAAATGGGAACGAAAGATAATCTAATACCAATTTTACCCTCAATAAAAATGAAAATAATTTGCCCTTCAAAGTAATTTTTATCTTTATCCAAAGGTTAAGACTTTATCAAAAGAAAAAAGGCATGACTTTTATGAAGAAACAGATGTTGGATAAAGATGAAGGGCTTGCGTCTTTATACAAAGGTTAAAAACTGTAAAAAGTGCTTATGTTTTGTTGTTCTTAAAAGCCATTAAGAGCTTTACAAAACAAATAAATAAACTCCAACATAGAAGGCGATTCGCTATGTGTTTTTCCTTTTTTCTAAAGAGTTAAATCCATATTCGAAAAATCAAATTAAATCACAAAACAATAATTATAAGGGAAAAAAAAGGAGCAGATTGGTTTTATGATTCTCGTTCAATCTATAACCATATGCACTTTCACATCATCAAACCATATAACAGATTGGTTATTCTCTTAATTAAATCATAAAACGAGAATATATAAGAAAAAAAGGAGCAAAAGCCTTATTTACAATGAGATGAAACTAGGTTCTATCTAGTTCATTTAACATCAAATTAAAACAAGGGATTTCAGAAAATATATCTGGAGGTGCAAAACAAAAAATTTCTTTGTTAATGAGACACGATAAGGTAGGATGGGAGATCGTAAGGAATTGAGAGGTGCTAAGGAAGTAAAGAGGGTGGTAGGGCAAAGGTTGGGGATAAAAGAGTAAAAAATAAACGTAATAAAAACTTAGATTAGAATGAAAACTCGATACCCACCCCCTTGGTGGGTTTAGTAGATTCCCAAATTTGATGGGATAAATCCATTCCCATGGAATTGAAAACCCCAAAGCAAACACTATTTTTTTACAATTATTCCATTCCTTCGTTCCCAAACCCTCAAACCAAATGCCTAGTTAGGCAATTAAAGCTAATACAGGCATCTTATTGACTTTGGAGCAAGAATTGCTTAAAAGGGGTGTAGTTCAAATATTCCACGAAGTATAAGATGAAGGATAGGGGAAACACCTTCTTCTAGTTTGATTATTAGCATAAAAAATTCCCATTATAGTTACTATATGAATTCAATGCTCTTATGTTTATCATAACTACAAATACCAAGATGAGAGCTCTTATTAATGATAATTCTTGGACATAGCTAACTGATTTCATAAGAGGCTTTAGAGTAATAATAAATGATATGCCTTAATATTCTCTAAAATCTACTAAAATTGATTAAGTTTAATAGTTATATGAAAAATCAATGAATTTTATTAGTTATACAAAAAATCAATAAAGTTTTCTATAACATCATATAAAGAATTAATATTGAGGCCTTAATTTAGACAACTATTGAGCATGTTGTTATGGGATTCTCCCTTACCCCTTCTAACTTGTCCATTTTACATATAATATTAAAAAATAAAGTTGATACTAGAGACTCATTGGAATTCCCTATATCAAACATGAGATTGTGCTTTATCTTATTATAAATGTCATCTCTATTATTAGAGTAAATTATCCTTTGTATTATAGTTTCTACAACTCTTTAACTTGCAATATAGTTTTCTTAATTGATCTAATATAATTTTTAGGAATCACATATCAAATTCCATATAAAAGGCAATAAAAAAGTTTAAATTGGTGTTTGGTTCTTTGGTCTACTATATATGGATCAATAAAACATATGTATATTTGGAAAGGATTCAGTTTACATTGAGAATTCACTTAAAAACTTGCTACGTAAAGTGAATACAATTGTTATAGCTTGTAACATAGCTAACCTATTGAGTCCCTTATTGTTCAATTTATGGAAACCATAATTTTAAAGCTTGACTTTTAGAGAATAAAGCTCCTTTTCATCTACTATATATCCTCAGTAGGAATAGTTATTAAAAATATACCTAAATTATACTTTAAATTTATGAGTTATATTATATTATTAGAGCTCCTTTTTTTTTTTCCTTTATTCACATTTGGTCAGGAGTTTAAGCCTTGTAATCCTCAAGTTCATTAACTTCAAAGTTTATTAATGCATTTTATTTAACTTGTAAAAAATTCAATAAAAAATCTCCTCCAAGTCTTCTTATCTTGTAAAACTGCCTGTTCATTCATTCTTTTCAAGTACAAGAAAACTATGCCAATCAATTTTTATAAAATTTTTTCCCTTTTCTTCTTCTTTTTCTATTTGACTTGGTATGGATTTTCCCTTTTTATATTGCCTTTTTCATGCACATCAACATCTCCCCCGCAATTTATTTTTTTGCATACCATACCTAATAACCATATAAAATCAAAAGAAAAAACTTACTAGTCATGAATTAGGATGAAATTAGTTATTTTTCTTTTAGACTCAAGGTTCTTTTGTAAAGGTATCAAAAAAAGGCTAAAATTTTATATAAGAAGGGGCTCACTAACGGATTAATGTATAAATAGTAATTTTACTCAAACAAAAATCTTAAGTGCCTTTATAATTTTAATTCTTCTACACATCTTAAATTTTAACTAAAAAGGGTGAAATATAATTTCCAAAAATCCAAAATCGAAGAAGATATCCATTTTCGAAAGAAAACATATGTATGTTAGCCCAAATTTTAATGGGATACTTAATTAAAATTAAAGTATCTTTACTGAAGAAATTTGGTTTCTAGCATTCACAAAGTCAAGTTGGCATAACAATCACTTAGTCATATTATTCACTTAACTTTTAACAACCAAATTTAACATAAAATTATGTTTAAACAAGAACCTAAATATAAAACTAAAAATAAAATTAAAAATGTAAAACTTTGAAAATTTTGAAAAAATGAAATGGAATTAGATAAATCTCAAATCTATCCTAAAACTTGGAGTAATATTGTCCCTAATATTGCCCATAAATAGTATTGTAAAAAGAATTTGAAAACTCCTTTAAAACCCAATATTTGAAAGGAACCTTTGATTATGAATTACTCTACTTTTCTAATATCTCAAAAAATTGAAATTAAAGTACAGGCATAAATATGAAGATAACACACATTGAATTTTAAATTTCAAATATCCTCAAATTAAAAAATCAAAATAAACAACCAAAAGTTAGATAAAAATAGTATATAATCTGTACATCCTAGAATAATTGAGCTAAACTATATGAAATATATGAGTTGTAAGTTGCTAAGGTCACTGAGGAGGTGGAGGAGGCAGTAAGTACTATTGAAGATAGGTCTATAGTGCATCATACTTGGCATGAATACTCATTATCTCTCCCTAACATTGTCTATAGATATTTCCAACTATTGCACCATTATCCTTCGCAGACTAATATCTACCCCTATATTTTCTCATTCCTCTTCAACGTCTTCATCATCATTAACTTGCCTCTCTTTTAGCCCCATATTTTGTAAATGCCCTCTTTTTAGTCTGCTAATATTGATCCACTTTTTATTCTCTTAATTATACCTTAGAAAACCTTATTTGATCATTATTGATGTAGGTGACCTATTTAGTTATTACAATGCCATCAACAAAGTGGTCTACTCTTTGCCTATTCAAAAGCTAGAAAATCAATACTATGAACACAAATTTCTTATCTTACGACTCATGGTTAATCACATTGCTGATATAGTGTATCATTAATGGTGATATTTTGATTAACGGAGCCTAATCTAAAGATATAAATCTAAGATCTAGAGTTGATTTAATCCACTAGATTGAGACTATACAGTATAAATTAATATATAAGCCACAATCTATAGATGTATAGCTAGGTTCTGACATAAAAAATGTAGACTTCTATAAGAAAACATGGTCCTCATCTTGAACCTTAGTAATGGTTCACTCTAACTCCAGTCATCATAACCCGATGGCCTCCCATTTTAAAAACTCATCATCTTATGCTCTAAAAATGAAACTAAAAATAACATTAAAAATGCAAAACTTTGAAAATTTTGAAAAAATGAGATGGAATTAGATAAATCTCCAATCTACCCTAAAACTTAGAATAATATTGTCCCCAATATTGTGCATGAATAGTATTGTAAAAAGAATGTGAAAACTCCCTAAAAACCAAATATTTGAAAGGAACCTTTCATTGTGAATTACTCTACTTTTCCAATCTCTCACAAAATCAAAATTAAAGTGAGCATAAATATTAAAATAACATTCACATTGAATTTTAAATTTCAGATATCCTCAAATTAAAAAAATCAAACTAAGTAAGTAAAAGTTAGATAAAAATAGTATATAATCTATACATCCTAGAATAATTGAGCTAAACTATATGAAATACATGAGTTGTAAGTTGCTAAGGTCACTGAGGAGGGGGAGGAGGCAGTAAGTACTATTGAAGATAGGTCTATAGTGCATCATACTTGGCATGAATACTCATTATTTCTCTCTAACATTGTCTATAGATATTTCCAGCTATTGTATCATTATCCTCCGTAGCCTAATAGCTACCCCTATATTTTCTCCTTCCTTTTCAACCTCTTCATCATCGTTAACTTGCCTCTCTTCTAGCCCCATATTGTTTAAATACCCTCTTTTTACTCTGCTAAAATTGATCCACTTTTTATTCTCTTAGTTATACTTCAGAAAACCTTATTTGATAATTATTGATATAGGTGACCTATTTAGTTATTACAATGCCATCAATAGAGTGGTCTACTCTTTTCTTATTCAAAAAGTAGAAAATCAGTACTATGAACACAAATTTCTTATCTTATGACATATGGTTAGTCACACTACTGATATAGTGTATAATTAGTGGTGATATTTTGATTAATAGAGCCCAATATAAAGATATAAATATAAGATCTAGAGTTGATTTAATCCACTAGATTGAGAATATACACTATAAATTAATATATAAGCCACAATCTATGGATGCATAGCTAGGTTCTTACATTACAAATGTAGACTTCCATAAGAAAACATAGTCCTCAACCTGAACCTTAATAATGGTTCACTCTAACTCTAGTCATCATAACTCGGCCTCCCATTTTAAAAACTCATCGTCTTGTGCTCTAAAAATAGAAATAAAAATAAAATTAAAAAGGAAAAACTTTGAAAATTTTGAAAAAATGAGATGGAATTATATAAATCTCAAATCCACCCTAAAACTTAGAATAATATTGTCCTAATATTGTGCATAAATTGTATTGTAAAAAGAATGTGAAAACTCCCTAAAAACCAAATATTTGAAAGGAACCTTTCATTATGAATTACTCTACTTTTCTAATCTCTCAAAAAATCGAAATTAAAGTAGAGGCGTAAATATGAAAATAAAATTCACATTGAATTTTAAATTTCAAATATCCTCAAATTAAAAAAATCAAACTAAACAACTAAAAGTTAGATAAAAATAGTATATAATCTATACATCCTAAAATAATTGAGCTAAACTATATGAAATACCTGAGTTGTAAGTTACTAAGGTCACTGAGGAGGTGGAGGAGGCAGTAAGTACTATTGAAGATAGGTTTATAGTGCATCATACTTGGCACAAATACTCATTATTTCTCCTTAATATTGTCTATAGATATTTCCAAATATTGCATCATTATCCTTTGCAGCCTAATAGCTACCCCTATATCTTCTCCTTCCTTTTTAACCCCTTCATCATCATTAACTTGCCTCTTTTCTAGCCCTATATTGTTTAAATACCCTCTTTTTAGTCTACTCAAATTGATCCACAATTTATTCTCTTAATTATACCTTAGAAGACCTTATTTGATCATTATTGATGTAGGTGACCTATTTAGTTATTACAATGCCATCAACAAAGTGGTCTACTCTTGGCTTATTCAAAAACTAGAAAATCAATACTATGAACACAAATTTCTTATCTTATGACTTATGCTTAATCACACTGCTGATATAGTGTATCATTAATGGTGATATTTTGATTAATGGAGCCTAATCTAAAGCCATAAATATAAGATCTACAGTTGATTTAATCCACTAGATTAAGACTATACATTATAAATTAATATATAAGCCACAATCTATGGATATATAGCTAGGTTCTTACATAAAAAATGTAGACTTCTGTAAGAAAACATAGCCCTCATCCTGAACCTTAATAATGGTTCACTCTAACTCCAGTCATCATAACTCGATGGCCTCAACTCATCCTCTTGTGTTCTAATGACAAGCTGATATGCTCTTCATTAACTTCTTTATAAACCATAATCTTTATAATTCTAACATAGGAGGATATCTCCTTTGGTTTATGCTTAGTTTTACTAATGATGTTTGCATAGAAATCCTTTATAAAGTATAGGTAGTAATTTCCCCAAATAGCCAACAACTTTTCCCATATCAAACTATAGAAAACATTTTGAACTATAAAAATAGTCTATATTTTGTCACCTTTAGTTCTTTTAAATGAACATATTGTTATTGCATCTTTTATCATACCATTTAAAATTCTTCTAGTACATAAATCTAGGAACTTCCTTTAAAGGAGGTGGTTCCAAAGAAGAAGTGGCATAACTCCTTTTTCTCTAAGCTACTAGGAGCCATACTTCATCTTACAAGTAATCAATATGCTAACAAATTCACTATAATTCACATTAGTCACCCTATAATTACTCATAGTACCATTGAATTCCATAATACCTAAATAAACACATAATCCTGCAAGCATATTATTTCACAGTCATCACAAATTCTATAATTCGAAGTTAATGTTCTTTAAATTTTCATAATAAGCAATTAACTTAAGTTATTCTACCTAACTCAAGTGACCACTTCTTAATTTATACGTGCTGCTACTAGGAGATAAAAAATTCACTTATTTGGAGGATGATGAAACCTAAAGTATGTGTTTAATATTTGTATGAACACTTGTTTTGACAAACCCCCAATTTTACTTCTAATTATGGAAACTTGAAGATTGACAAATGATTGATGTTTTAAGGGAAAGGTTTTATATTTTAGGGAATGATTTAGTATTTGGAAGGTTTAATTTGGTGTTAGGAGTGGAATATTAGGTGAAAATTAAGGTTAGGGATATTTAAGGGTGAAAGAAAATAGAGAGTTAGGCTTTTTGCAAGGGAAAATCTGAGTTGGGTTTATATGGAGTTGGGTTCGAGACACGACAGAAAATGGAAATAACTCCAAAATTGATGTTAGTTTGCTTATATTTCTAGATAGTGTATCTCTTAATTTTAGACCGTATTAGAATTTCTTGTCAAACAGGCGCTGGTTAGGTTTTCTATCATAACTATTCCTTAAATTGCTTTTAATTGAAGTTTGTCCTATATTGAAAACCCATTTATTAGCTTTTAAGCCACTTTAGTTTCTTTAACTTGATTTTTATCCCACTTTTAATCAAGTCTCCTCCTTTATAACCATTGGCTTATTAAAAATTATATGTACGCATGAATTGTTAAGTTGCCACTTAATAATCACTTCTTTAGAAGTCTTTTAGTTGGATTTACCACTTAGGCTCTTCACTCATCTAGAATCTTTGATTACCATCTTACATAGAAATGAGAGAACATCAGGACTTATGATAGTTAAGAGGATAAATATAATCTTAGGAATAATTCAGTTCTCTAAATAAGATATTACTATGATAATTTTTATCATATTCTAACCACTAACGAGCTAAGTTCTTCAATTCTTTAAGTGCTTCCTTAATATAAGTTAAAAGTATAATCATTAGTCCTTTTAAGTCTTTAAAAGTACAAATACTTTAGGGTTTATATCATTTTCCTTCCACTATAAACACACACTCTACGAGTTTATGACTCTTCTCTTCACTATTAAGTCCCAAAGTTTCACATTTTTTGAAGAGTCATCACAACTAACTATAGGTAATTTGTGCATTGTAGGTCAATTACATTTATCATATAACATTTATAATCAAGGGTATAATGTGTTTTCAAGGCCATATAGATATGAAAATTCACTTTTACTTTTCCTACTATTAGTTTTAACTTAACCTTAGCTACACTATTATTATCCCTCCAATTGTCAAAAATGTTCTATATAAAATGATGGGAACCCCAATGTACTCCATGTGCATTGATAAAAGGTTAACAGGAAAGATGAATTTTTCCTACTTTAACAAGTAGGTCTTTCACTATCCTAATTAGGTATTTAATGGACTGATTTCATATGAGTGCTATGTTTGTAATTTTTAATTCTAAAATTCTAATCTTTTTGAAAATATATGGAGAAATTATATTAACACTAACACCTAAATCATGTAAGCAATTTATAGAATTAAAAGCATTAAATTGATATACAATAGTAGAGATCTATGAATCCTTTGATTTTAAAGGTAATTTTTAAATATAAATCATGCTACACTCCTTGGTTAAAGGCACGGTAGCCTACTCCTTAAGTTTATTTTCATTGGACATTTTTGACAATTTGAAGCAGAAAAAGGAGAAGATAGAAAAGAGAAAGAACAGATAAAAGAAGCTGAGGTCGAAGAAACATGAATAGTTAATCATCTTGGTGAGAATAGAGCAAAAGAAGGTGAGAGCCAATGTAGGAAGTATGAGAGTGGCTAGAGATCACTGCAAC
>JAOQMP010095855.1:0-15734 GCA_027563575.1 Erythroxylum pedicellare
CTGTATGTACAGACTGTACATTTGATGTATAAAACTGTTGTTTTGGAGTAATGAAAAGAGAAATTTGATTTGAAAAATCTAGTAATTTACAGTTACAATTTTTATTATTCACATGTATGTGATGCCATGTGGAGTTCTGTAGTGATCTCACGTAGCACTCCCTTATCTTAGGCTATGTATCGGAATGACCTACGGGAGTCCTGGTGCGTACCCTAGGGTAATGGGGTGTTACATCTACCATATAAAGTCTCATGTGAAGCCATACCAATACTACAGTGATAATGATTATTGTATACAAATTCAATGAGAGCTATATACTAGTGCCATGCTCCTTGGAACTCTAAAACACAAGCTCTGAGCCTATCCTCAATAGTTTTAATAGTCCTCTCACTCTGTTTATCTGTCTGTGGATTAAATGATGTGCTAAAGTTCAAATTTTGACTTAATTCTAATTGTAAAATGGTCCATAATTTAGAAGTAAATCTAGGATCGCAGTCTAATATAATAGACACTGGAACTCTACGTAGCCTCACTATTTCATTAATATATCTCCGAGCTAACTGATCAAAAGTGTTATTTTCTCTCATAGGTAAGAAAAGAGCCAATTTTTTCAATTTGTCAACAAAGAACTAGATGGCATTATGTTACCTTGAAGTCCTCGGCAAACCCATAATGAAATCTATAATAATCGTCTCCTATTTCCACTTCGGAATAAGTAGTGATTGTAACTTTCCAACTAGAGCTTGATGCTCCTGTTGGCATGTCAAACATTTAGCAACATAGTCCACCATTTTGCTTCTTCATCCCTATCCACCAAAAATGTTGTTTCAAAGTATCAAGATGTATAATATAGGCTACTATGTAAGCTTCCTCCAAAATTTCTTTTCTCAAATCATCAACATCAGGTACATATAATCTCTGCTTTAACCACATTGTATCATTTCTCAACTCAAACTTAAAACTCAGATTTTGTTTTATCTTCTCAATAAGCTTCACTAATTTTGGATCCTTGTTTTGAGCTTTTTTCTAATCCTTTCATGAAATATTAGTCTAAGCTTCAATGTAGCTAATAATGCTTCATTCTACCCTAATTCAACTCAACATTCAGTGCTCTCAATTTAACTAGGTTTGGTAACCTCGATATTTAAATATGTACAATACTGCTATCAATTTTCCTACTTAATACATCAGCCACAACATTAGCTTTACCAGGATGATACTCTATTGTGCAATCATAATCTTTAAGAAATTCAATCCACCATCGTTGTCTCATGTTCAGCTTCTTCTGACTCAAGAAATATTTCAAACTTCTATGATCTATAAATATCTTAAATGTTTCAATATATAGATAATGTCTCCAAATTTTCATAGCAAACACCACTGCAGCAAGCTCTAAATCATGAGTCGATAGTTAAACTCATAAGACCTTAACTGTCTCGAAGCATATGCAATCACTCTATCATATTGCATGAAAAACACTTCCTAATCCCTAGTGTGAAGCATCACTATAGACAACATAACCTTCAAATCTTGATGGAATAGTTAATACTAGTGTTGTAGTTCCTCAAAACTGCTTTGGCATTCATCACTCCATCTAAAAGGTACATTCTTTTTTTGAAGCTTTGTCAAAGGGGCTAAGATTAATGAAAACCCCTCATCAAATTTTCTATAATAACTTGCTAACCTAAGAAAAGTTAGGATCGTAGACACATTTCTTGAGGCTTCCCACTTCATTACTATCTCAACCTTCTTTGGGTCTACATATATGCCTTGTCTAGATACTGTATAGCCCAAGAATACTACTTGATCAAGCCAAAATTCACAATTACTAAACTTGGCATGCCGTTGCTTCTCTCTCATTATCTATAAGACTAACTTTAAATGCTCATAATATTCCTATATACTCTTTGAGTATACCAAAATATCATCTATGAATACAGTCACAAAATGATCTAAGTAAGGTTGGAATATCTTATTCATCAATGCCATAAAAGCTACTGGAGCATTTGTCATTCCAAATGACGTCACTAAAACTCAAAGTTCCCATATCTAGTTTTGAATGCACTCTTTGGTACATCAGCTTCTGGTATCTTCAATTAATAGTACCCTAATCTTAAATCTAATTTAGTAAACAACTAAGCTCCTTATAACTGATCAAGTAAATCATCTATTCTCAGTAAAGAATATTTATTCTTCACTATCACCTAATTCAATTTCATATAATCAATATACAATCTCAAAGTCCGATCTTTCTTCTTCACAAACAAAACTAGAGCTCCCCAAGGTGACATACTAGGCCTAATAAAAACCTTATCCAACAACTCCTTCAACTGAGTCTTAAGTTCTTCAGGTACCATCCTATATGGAGGAATAAATATAGGAGTAGTACCTGGAACAAGGTCAATTATGAACTCCATCTCCCTATCTAGATGTAACCCAATAATTTCGTAGGAAATACATCTAGAAAATCCCTAACAACAGGAATATCCTGTACTGTCTGCTCAGTTCGAGTGTCATTCACATAGGCTAAGTAAGCCGCACATCCACTTGGAATCAGTTTAAGAGTACTCATTGATGAAATCAACCTAGTTGGCACTGCTTAACCAACAACTCGAAATATAACCCTTGATTGATTAGGAGAATCATTTCCTTAGTGTAGCAGTTCATCATGACCCGATGTGTAGTAAGCCAATCCATACCTAAAATGAGATTTATCTCCTTTAACTACAACATTATCAAATTGGCTTCTAACTCTTCCGAGTCGACACAAATAATGCACCCTTTACAGACTTCCCCATTCACTGTAGTACTACCTATTGGAGTATTCATCCCTAAACCAAATTTCAACACCTCTCTCTCACAATGTAGTCTAGAGGCTAGATGTGGTGTAGTGAATAAATATGTAGATCTTGCATATAATAATGCAAATGCCTCAAATTGAAAGAGATGTACCACAATTGCAATGACGTCTAGAGAATCCTGAGCCTCTTGTTTGGTAATGGCATAGATCTTGGCCTGGGACTATGATTGACTACTTCGCACCTCAGTTCTAGCACTAACAACTACTAAACTTGTTCTACCTCTCTATCCTGCACCATTAACTCTATTACGCTAAACAATCATTTCATTCACTAATCCCCCTCTCACTTCAGATTGTGCTCCAAAAGTTGCAGGATAATCTCTAATCTGATGTTCCAAGGAACCACAACGTAAGTAAGCTCCCAATATTTTGCAATATACTCTACCATGTCTCCTTCCGCAATGCTCATAACTTCGCATTTGTTGTGCTTGCCCACCATATGTCTGTCTTCCAAATGCCTAACCTTTACCACTACTAGCATGAACAAAACTGCCCCTCGATCTAAACGTTGACTATTTCGATTTAGTATGTGATAAAAATGATTTTACTGAATCTCTTGCCAGAATCAACTTAAGACTCACCTTGCCTGTTAATCCTAAACTCCTTCCTATGCTCTCCCTATTCATCCTTCAATAACTGTTTAATTTGGACTAAAGTAGCTCGTAGCTCCGTAAAACTACTTAGATTGGTAATAGCCAATCTCATTATAATTTCCATCAGTCCATCCTCAAACTACCTACTTTTATCCTCCTCAGTTAGAATCAAAGCAGTAGCATACCCTATTAATTCATTAAACCACGCCTCATACTCAACTACAGTGAGGTTTCCTTATTTCAGATCGAGAAACTCCTTTATCTTCCCATCTTAGTAGATCTTTGGCATGTAGTTCTCCTTAAAGGCCTTCAGAAAATTTTCCTATATCAGTCTATAAGGTCAGGAAGAATTATCAGGAATAGTCTTGCACCATTGATAAATTGGACCTTGTAGTAATAAGACTGTGTAGTCGAACCTTTCATTAGACTTACAGTCCATCTGATCAAACACTTGCTCCGTTCTTTCCTACCAACCTTTTTCCTTAGTAGGGTCAGTGCTTCTACAGAAGTCTATAACCCCCTGGTCTCTAATTTTATCATACCTCCTTTCTCCCCTTTTAGGAATTCTCTGAGGCATTTATTCAAACTAAGGTACTGCAGACTCTCTATTGGCACCTATAGACTCAATGTCAGCTGATTCTGTGACTCGATTTCCTATAGTGGATGAAATATAACAAATAATAGTTATGATCACTATACAAGTCTCTCACTTTATGTCAGGTTAAAATGCTTATATATGTCCTTATGGATGCCAAACCATGCTCTGATACCAAAACTTGAAACATATCACGTCTATAAAGCATATGCCCAAACATCTAGAGGATATTAGAGAACATGCCCTATAAGAATGGCATGTTAGAACAGTCACATAACTTATCATGGCATCACATATAACACAAGTATTCAAAAGATCAACTTTTCCCATTTTATTCACTAACGTAACTTACTTTGTAGCATTGCACTTCATAATCCATATATTTATATTACCAAAAACATCTGAGAGTTTACTGCTCTTTTATAAAAGGTTAACATTAAATAAGAAACTAAATAAACATAATACCAGCTGACCAGACCATTGAGCCATTCTTGTTTCCAAAAATTGATAGTGATAAACTTTTACTAAATTGCCTTAGAAGCTAGGTCTTTCTTGTACCTGAAAATCAACGTTGCAATTATGATGAGTTTGCAAACTCAGTGATCAAACCATCATTGATGTTCTCATTTAAGTTAGAACATGAACATCACAGGTATAGAACCAAATTCACAAGCATATCACAATATCCAATTTTGTATAGCACATCACCTTTCATCACATTTTAACAAGTATAGTAGGTACACAACACTGTTGATTCTAACCTAGTCATAAAGAACTTAGAGGTTAAATCAAAATAATCTAAGGATTGCACTATAGGGTGCAACCTTGGGTCGTTCACTTAATCGAAACCTAAAATGAATAGACCTAAGTTAACTTATATGCCATCCTATGCAAACTAATTGGTAAAAGGGGTTTTGCTTTTTGAAATCATTAATTGAACTAAATTGAATTGTAAAATGTATTTTTTAGATTTTAGGGATATAAAAAATAGAAAAATGAAAAACGAGTGATTAAATAGTGATCAAATCCGCTTGAAAGTAAGCTCTGGCTATCATAGTCGAAATTGATTTTAGTGGGAGTAGAAATCACTAAGTTTTAAAATGGTAAACCTTAAAGTACTCTTTAAGTCCATGATCTTAGTCAAAGGGACTCCATTTCTTAAGATCCTGTTAAGTGCTCTTAGTGTATCTAGTAGGATCAGCCAATGCAATAGGTCAAATGAAATCCAGAGTCAACTCAATATCAAGCAAGAGAGAATCAAGAGCATATATGAAACTTCATATATTTAAGCTCAAAGTTCTGTATAAACCAGTCCAAACTACACATACTGAATATCCAAAGTTTGATTATAGCTATATTCAAGTAGCTTAACTACAAATTATAAACCATAGACCTAGGAATTTATAAATTCATAGCTAAACTATAGATTAAACTACTCCCCTTTTAAGCTCATTGAACTCCAGCCATTGTTACACCTTCAAGAGGAAAAGAAATGCCTAGCCACGCATTGTAGTCAGAAGCTTCACAACTAGGAATGAATCTGAGTTACCCTTGATGGAGGTTTGACAGTGAAAAAATGGAGAAATTAGGGTTAAATGAGAGAAAGATGATAGAGGATCAATGGAGGTTATCCACCCTTGATTCCCTCCATCACTTATCGCAAAATAGGGTTTCTAAATCAGTATCCGGGTCGGTTTGAATGAATGGGTACATGAAATTTCCAAAAATGGTTTGGGTCTGGGTTACTAATTCGAAGGTTTCACTGCAGTGAAGGAAAGACTTCACCACGACAAACTTTTCCCGAGAGGTCTTCTTACTTAATCTTGTGATTTGCAATTTCTTGGCCTTCACTCCTGGCTCTACTTCCTAAGTGTCTTGCAATGAAAAGAAATAGTTTGCAATATCAATTGTCCTAGAAACCAAGTGAGTGCAATTACTAACTAATTATGACAATTTCACCCCCAAACAACACTAATTCAAAATAAGCACTCTTAAGCTAAATTAAGCACAATACCCAACAAAAAGAGTTAAAAAGTATAACAAAAACTATAAAGATGTAACTAAATAATATAGAAAACTTAGGTTCAATCAAATTAGCCCATAATTAGACGTTTGTACTCCTAGATAAAGCTCGTACAAGTCAAATAGATATAAGTCCAAAAGAAAATACTAACCATACATAAAAACGAGAGCAGAAAATTAGTAAAACCACTTTCTCATAAATCAACCAAAGTAGACTGAAGGATTGTTAAGAAGATAAACACTATAAGTATTTATCTCAAGGGAAACTGTTTAACTCTCAGCTCACTTGTCTTGAGCTAATTTCACTCTAAAATCTGCTTAGTCCATTCTCTACCATAGGCTTGTGATAGTTCTACCTCTCCACTACAAGAACCATAATTTCGCAAAACAAGAAGACTTTCAGGGTTGTAATAATGAATGAAGGCCAAGTGAAATGGATGGAATAAAAGAAAGTGATGAGTAATATGCATCACAATTAGTCTCTTAATGAAACAAGTGTCAACTATTCTAAAAAAAGAATCGAATTTCTAACATAGTAGCATTTCTTTTGCTATTTATTTCTATTTCCAAATATATGTATATAGTTTTTTTGACACAATTGAATTCTATCCTGCAAAATAGTTTCTTAGAAAAATGTCATAATTTAGAGTAAAACAAGATTCCTTAAATGTTCGATGAAACTACTTAGGAAATTCAAAACTGGTACGTTTGAAGTTAGACCCCAATTTTGGAGCCTAACCTTTTACTCTGATACCATAACTGTTGAACACTAATTTCAGAGCCCAACCTCTTGCTCTGATACCATAACTATTAGACCCCATTGCTGGAGCATAAAACACCTTAAATCTTGTCATTTCCTCCTATGTCTCTATTCCTTCTCAATTAATTCATAAGTATAATTTCACATCCATATCAATTCAAGTACATATCCACAACAAAATTCTATCACCAAATTCACTGACATAACCACAAGTGTTAAATCTATGCTTAACATATCGGACTACGTAATATCTCTTGTTTCTAAATATCCACAAACATTCATTTTCTCATATTATGAAATGCCCATGTAAGATATTAAACCTGGAGACTCTGATACCACAACAGTTGGACCCCCATTTCGGAGCCCAACCTTTTGCTTTGATACCATAACTGTTGGACCCCAATTTCAGAGCTCATCCTTTTGCTCTGATATTATAACTGTTAGACCCCGTTTCTAAAGCCCAACATTAGAGTCATGAGAGAGTGAGCTTAGTCCAATGAAATCTCCTTAACCATCATCGATTCATCTTTATACTTTGATACCATAATATGTTGGTCCCTGAGTCCTGGCAGGCGGGTTCACCGCAATAAACTTTATGTTTCACCGTGGTGAGCTTACGAGAGCTTCTACAGAGACCCCTCAAGAAAAGAACTCTTGACTTTGTTGCGACGAAGTTCCGATATTAGACCCAAGAATCTCTCAAGATAACTACACCGCGACAAGAAGCTTGACTTCGCCGCGGCAAAGATGCACAATTAACCATAATAATACCTTTCAGGAAGGGTTCACCTAAGAGCCTTCCATAGGTTTCTCCATCTATCCTAACCTTACTTTTACTCTAAGTTGTCCCGAATTCACTCGCTCTAAGGTAACATCATTTCATGACAATTCAACCACCAATGTTATTTCATCATACTCTCTAATCTGTTTTCTTAAAACATTTAATTCATTTCTTATGACTAATTCTCATTCTTCACAATTTCCTATCTTTCCTTTTTCCATAACACATCTCACTTATATGTGAAAACAATTTGTAATCAAAAGGATCAATCTCAAAATGATAACTTCCTCAAGTATACCTAATTTCAACTCAACCTCATCCATGCACAAATTCATATATTCCTTAACCTCAAAAGTAAAGAGTTTTACAAAACTTCAATCACACATCAACATGGCATCATTGGTTTAATACAAAAAACACATGGATGCTTATGCTTGATATATTGTTAAAGCTACTCAAAAATAAAACTAACTTAGTTCAAAAGCTAACTATCTTGTAGTTGCCAAATGCCTTTATCCTCTTAATCACTCAATCTCTTGCTCATCACCTGAACATGGGATGGAACGGGAGTGAGCTTTAAAGCTCATAGGTAACAAGTTTATAACAAAAAAATGAGCAAAAGTTTTGAAATGTTCATCTGTTAAATACACGGTCTAATTGAATTTCATAAAACGTATTGTTCACAAATTCTTAACCAACATTCACAAATTTTAAATCATGTATGCATCAAACTTTTTAACATATCATAAGCACATAAGCACATCAGAATGGTTTGGAAGGTCTATAAATAGAACGAACTAACACATTTCTGTATAATGGTCCTATGTAGCCGTGAACAGAACGAACTAACATAATCCTATATAGTGGTTTTATGTAGAAATAAACATGAGGGAGTTCATGAAGGAGCTCCATGCTACTAGCAGGCAGGTGGGAGAAGCATTTAGTCGAAGTGCACTTGACATACAAAATGGACCAAACCAAACCCACATAAAATGTATCTTATAACATGTAAACTTGTTACCCAAAATGGCACATTTTCGAAACTTGTTTTTCATGAACATGAGATATTTCGAAACCCATTTCTGAAAACCTGATTTTATAAACATGTATCTTTTCAAAAGGAATCATTTTTAAAGCCTTTTCATAAATCATCAACACAATTTATATATATCAAACATGTAACAATTTCGCAATCCATTGAAGAAGCAATAATTGCAATAGCTATGATGCAATTGAAATTATTAAACTTATTTGATTAAAAGAAAACATTTAGTGGCTTATTTACTCAGTTATAAACATGTAACCACCTTGGATCCCTTGCTTAGGAAATTGGATTAAGGATGTCTTTCCTCTTGGTTCGCTTGCCTTTCTTGATTTCCTTTAAAAATAATCAAAAACTCCCTTCAATAGGCATTCCAATTTAGAACTGAAAGAAACATACTCACTAAAATGATTTTAGCGTACTTAAACCCATGCATTTCCTAAGCTTCATGAACCAAAACCCTTCCATAAATCCAAATCTTCGGGTAAATTTTCAATGATCATTCTGATTAAGTAAATGATGAAATTTGATAACACTTTCATTTAGAAAAATGTTCCCCATTGTCTTAAGTTTCTAATGACACCAAAATCATTCAATTTGGTTCATTACTCTAAAAGTTATACCCCAAACATTTTCAGGTTGTGCTTATATTAAAATAGCATTCTGTGTTCAACTTCCATTCAAAAATTTAAATCATTAGAGACTAAATGATTTCATTATACAATTTATATCCCCATGTCTCTAGTTTACTACAAATTAAAAAGCATCCTATTTGGATAACTACAAAAAAAGTTATGCCTAAAATACCACAGCATGTTCAAGTTGTGCAGAGAAAAGTTGGTCGCGGTGAACTTTGATTTCTTGTAGGTTGGTCGTGTCAAACATCAGAGTTGGATGCGGTGAACCATAAGGACTTCACTGCGGCAAACTTTGATAGAAACTCGACTCTTCTTCCAAATTTTCCCTATTGTAACTCTTCATTTACATCATTTCCACCCTCATTTTACTTCTAACTATCACCAAAACCTGCTTGATTCATCAAATAAAAAAGAAAGATGCTTATCCTTACTTGTTTAGCTTCAAGATCTTCAAACTCTTCAAGATCTCCAAAAACCCTAGCTTTTATCTTCTTTTCCTGTCCTTCCACGACCCTCTCCTTCTTTCTCTCTTCTAAATACAGGACAACAACTCTTCTTCCACTTATACCCTAACGAATGTGCAAAGTCCACTATGCCCTTCCACTAAGGCTTATAGCCTTATATGCTTAAGTGACTTGCCATAAATACCCTTATACAATCTTACTACCTTAACAATTTAATTCAATCAACCCATATCATATAATCTTACTATTATTAACATAAAAAAATTTAACTCCATAAAAATAATTCTATAAAGACCTTATAATTAATTTAAATCATGCTTATTCATCAAGAAAAAAATTCAGGGGCCAACATTTAAAGTACTAAAGATCTCCCTATTTACTCTTCATTGCCAACTAAAACAGTCAAGAACTTCTAGCACTTATGAATTATGGTAGCAGCACACCATCACACTAGTCTGGTAAAAGATATTGCAATATAATATATCTAGCCTAAGCCATAAGAGTACTAGCAGTGGTTGACTGGTATTTTCCGACTAGAGGAAGCTTTTTTTTGTTTTCTTATAGTAACGAGCCTACTTATGAATCCTACTCTCTACAAAGATCAACTTAAACTTAGAAAACTGGAGATAAATTATTTTCATCAATTTATAAAAATGTGCATGCACTCAAAAAGACCTTTTAAGGGGCTAGCAATGGTTAAGTGTTTAGGGCTTGCGTTTGGGTAAGAAGGGTTTTGAAATGAATGCCTCTATCATATTCACAAAATTTTAGTTCATCAAGCCTTGATTAAGAATTAAAACAAGTTATAGAGAGATATGAAATTAAGTAGATACACTTAAATGAAAGAATTCAGGCCCAAATATCCTTCCAACAAGATCAGTATCTGAATTAAGCAATCTCAAGGTTTAAAAACACATAGCGCCACTTTCTTAGCGTACCCTCACTGACCTCTAGTTGAAAACATTGAAAATGGAATTAACAAAAATCAATTATCATTTCAAAACGTGGACATTTTTCCAAAAGCCCATGTAAAACTTTGACAATTTCAAAACTTTCAAAACACAAAAGTATTAAGAATTGAATTTGGAAGAATCGTTGAAGTTAGGGAATAAAAGTAGTGAGATTGTGTTTTTTTAATAAAGAGATTGGCTTGGACGTGGCAAAATTGGAATTTTGTCATGACTAAGGGTGGCAGAGACGTGGAAAAAATGCTATGCAATTTCAAATTCACCTCAAAGACCAAGTTTAAAACTTTAAAAATAACACGCAAAAATAGAAGAAGTTTTTTGCTAATTTCAAAAATAGAAATTCCTCCCCCACATTTAAACCCAATATTGTCCTCAATGTTGAAATAATCAAAACACAATCGTGTAGTGAATACAAACAGTAGAGCAACTAGAAGACAAAGCACAGGGGGCAATCAAAACACAATGAAAATCAGCAAAACAATAAGGCAATAGGGCCATCAGTAGCCAATGAAATAAGTCACGTAATCTAGAGTAGGCCAGTGCAATCCATGGAAAATAGCATCAAAGAAGTTAACTAAGTATAAAGCATACTCAAGACTGAAAACATAAAGACTCAAGGATAAAACAATAATATAGAAAACCAAAAGACTCAAGACTAGTTAGTAGGATGATTAGCTTTGGACCCAAATGATCTTATTCTAGACGGGCTAGCTGTAAACGTGCCTGCCCCACATGTGCCAGTACTACTCATCAGTTCATCCTCATTAAAGGTCAATTGGAATTATAAGCATTCGGGATCAAAACATCCATGCGACAATGATAACGCCTATCCTGATCATACATAGCATCTTTATCCTTCTGCCGCTTCATCTCCCGCAAAAGAGCGATGCAGAGTTGGTAGAGATCAACAAAAAATCCATTGATCTTGCCAGTGAGGGTCTCTAAAGTGATAGGCTTAGGGGCTTCCTAAGCTGGCTGGCCTTCCTCAGTTGGTGCACCAGCTGCTGGGGCTATACTAACATCATAAATAGGTAAGGGAGGGGGTGGTGGTTTAAAGGCAGGTTGCTTGAGGCGGTCGTATATAAAGAGTGGGCCTGGGTCAAAATAAATGCCGTTATCAAATGTATGAACATTATGGGTGTGGGAAATGTCAGAGACAAGGTGAGGGAAGGCTATAGTGTTGGTGAGTTTGTGTGTATTTATTAAGTCATAAAGGGCGGAGGCAATAGCATCAACTATGTTGACCGAACGACCGGTCATTAGGAGGTAAATGTAGAGGGTTTGGCACTTGGTGACATTAGTTAGGTGGGTGGTGGGAATGATGTTGTTATAGGCCAAGTGCAGCCAAGGACGATCCTATGGCCATAACTTATAGTGTTTAAGGTAGAGTTTAGCGTGGCGTGGTCGATGCCAATCAACGTCCTCTTGACAGAAGGTGCGGGCAACATTGGCCATAAGGTAGTTATGGATGAGTTGGTCGTAGTGGTAGCGGCGACATGGAGGAAGACCATAATGGAAGCGGATATTGGCAACAGCGAAGGCATGTTGCTCCCTAATATCACAGAAGTCAATGTCTAGTCATCCGTGGAACCGGGCATACTTGTAAAAATGGTGAACGAACTTATCATTACTAGGTTATGCTCTTGAGCTAAACTAGTTAATTGGGAGCCATAAAGTTGTTGGACGAAAGGGTTGTTTAGTGGGGCTAGAGGAAAAGGTCGCTCTTTAATGAGAGGTCTAGCATCGATTTTTTCATATATTTCCTCAAAGGTATATTTTTTAGGAGAGTCAGACTCATTGAGAAGGGCAGGGTGTTTGGTTTGAGCCATCTTCCTACAAAGAGAGCACACAGATCAACAAACTAAACAAACAAATAGAGCAAACCAAAACAAATAACTTAAGTAAATAATAGCGGTTACTCAATGATTCAAAGGTTTTCAAAGAACAATAAAGTTCACAATTTGAAAGAAAAATGCCAAAAGGGCAAAATGCACTATGGATCATCGGATAACCTAACACTTATGTAACTGAAACAAAACTAATCTAAACCTAGAATTAAAGAAAGAAATAAATGTAAAACTATTCTACCCTAAACACCAATAGAAAATAAGATAGAAGAAATAAAGAAAAGGAAGAAGAAGATAAGATGAAAATGCTTATAGAGAGGAGGAAGAAATATGTATAGAGAGAATGATAGGAATCGAGAGTGAAGGGTATAGGAGTGGAAGACAGAAGGAGAGGGAGAAGAGATGAAACAGAGAAGAGGAAGACGAGGGGAGGTGCCAAATGTGTGTTTAAACCCAATGGGCAGAGTTGGAAGGCTTAAGGGGGTGGGAGTGTGAAAAGACAAAAAAAAAAGGGTAGGAAGAATATGAATGGGTAAATGATATATAGAGGCAGAATGGTAATCTGATAAGTAAAAATTGAATAAATGAGAGGGGGTCTTGTAGATTCTATCTTCGCCATAGTGAAGATATCCCAAGAGGAAAGTGGAAGAAATAAGAGCACTTCACCGTGTCAATGTGGAATGCACGCCACGACGAAGATATCCCCACAATGACACAAAGAAACTAGGGGGACTGGCACGGTGAAACCATGAGTTTACTGTGACAAAAATAGCTTGAACTCAAAAAGCTATACAGAAAACTTCAACAAAGAAATGACAAACATGACAAACACAGTACACAAGTTGCAAACTAAAAAAAGCTTTAAGTGCATATATATGGTCATAAGGTACCAAATAAGCTCAAGAAAAGAAAATGCAACACATTCAATAATGCTAAACTTCTCCAAACTTGAAGATATATCATGCATTAGGGAAATTAAGCATAGCAAAAGAAAGGCAAGAGACAGAACTAGAAGGGGATATTATTGAATTGAAAAAATACAAAATAAACTATTTTTCCTATTGAAGAAGTTTCTCCCCCACACTTACTCAACAAAGCAATGCACCAAAACATGTCATAAGCAATCACATGGAAAAAGTAAGTAAACAAGTTTAGGAAAGAAACAACCTGAAAGTTATGGAGCTTTCTAGCTCTTATGGTAAAGCTTCAAGAGATGGCCATTCACCTTAAGCTTGGCTCTAGTCTCTTCATGTAGAAGCTCCACTATACCAAAGTTGTGCACTTTTGTGACTGTATATGACCCATCCCAATAAGTGTTAAACTTCCCTTGCTTAAAAGTGAAACAAGCCTTAAACAACAACACTTTGTCTCCCCTTTTGAAGTTCTTGCTCAGGAGAACTTTAACATGCACAAACATTATTTTCTTCTTGTAGAGTCGAGAGTTCTTGTACACCTTTAGCCTCAACTCTTCCAATTCTTGCAACTGTAGCTTTCTCTCCATCCCATAAGATTCTAAGTCCATATTGCACTACTTGACTACCCAATATGTTTTATGCTCCAACTCCACTAACAAGTAGCAAGCTTTACCATAGATTAAGCAGTAGGGAGACATTCCAATTGCTGACTTGTAGGCAGTCTAATAAGCCCACAATACTTGTTCTAATCACAAGCTCCAATCTTTCTTGGATGGCTTTACTATCTTCTCTAAGATGGGATTTACCTCTTTATTAGATATTTCAGCCTGACCATTAGTTTACGGGTGATATCAGTAGAAGCTCCCAAAGAGTCGACTTTGGACTAATGACTTTCCATTCTTTTAGAGTGAACTGTTGAAGCTCCCAACTCATATACGCCTTTAGTGTCCTTAGCACTATACTACTGGTGATTCAGAGTCATTTTCTTAATCAAATCCTAAGCTTTTTCAGCAGTAGGTCTATTAGTGAACCTCTTGAGGCTACATCCAACATACCCTTATCTTGACTCTTCAGCCCATCACAGAAGTGCTACACCAACTACTCGTCTGGTATTTAATGGTGAGGGTATCTTGACAATAGATCTTGAAAATGATTCCAATAATAGTTGAGGGACTCATCAAAGTCTTGTCGTGCAGAGTAAATCTCCTTTCTTGTTGATAAAGTTTTGGAGGCAGGAAAGTACTCTCCAAGAATGCCTTTCTCAAATTTCACCAACTATGGTAGGCATTTGCCACGTGTCTCAAAAGGCTCATGTAACACTCCCTTGCTTTACCATCTAAGGATAAATGAAAGACTTTCCATAACATTTGATCTAGAGAAGCACCCACTGGTTTCATGCTCTGACAAATCATGGACAGTGATTGCAACTGAATGTAGGGATCTTCTCCTATCAAACAATGAAATTTAAGAAAAGAGTTAACAAACAATCCTTTAATCTCAAAATTCACTTCAAAATTAGGGCAAATAGCAGTAAAAGGACCATAATTCACGTTAGAGGTAGTAGCTTCCCTAATGGTCCTCCTTCTAAGGTTGCCATTGTTTTCACCAACTCGCCCCTGCTCCCCATTACCTCTGTTATCCCCATGCCTAGGTTGGTTAGCATTAAGGTTAGGGTTTTCCATATTAGCTGGGCTTTCATCCAATATCTCACCTTCTAATGATTCACTCTCACTACTTGACAGGCCAGACTCCACTGAGATATTCTCCTCTTTAACATCTACCTTACTTGTCCCTTCTACTCTCTTCTCCTTTCTAATTTTTCTCCGACTTCTCTCAATTTCAAGGTTAAAGGGTAGGAGTTTGGTTTTCCAGGGCATGTAAGGGAAAAATTCAAAATAGAATAAAAGTAAACAAAATTGACTTGTAAGCTCATAAAGTCAAGTAAAAAGATGAGATGTGACGGATGAAAATGTATAGGTATGTGAAAGTATGTATGCACAGGAAAAGAATTTTTCAAAGTTGTGCAAAAAAGTTAGCCGCAGCGAAGCCATGAGTTGGTCGTGGTGAAAGTGTCCCAAGAGTAATCCTAGTAAAATCCTATAAGTTGGCCACGGTGAAACAAGGAGTTGGTGGCGGCGAGCGTTCACAAAAAGAAATAAACAAGACTGTGAATTATGCAGATGTAAAATGCTAAGTATGAAAAATGAAGAAAATTAGTATCTTTGTTTGTATTTCCAAAAATTTTGATGC
>JAOQMP010095890.1:0-15731 GCA_027563575.1 Erythroxylum pedicellare
AACTGAGTAGGAAGTTATAAGGTCTGAAAGTAGTGTCATTGTTCTGGATTGTGAATGTAGGAGACAGACCTTTTGCATGAATTTTTGACCAACATATATGTAGAATTTGATGGTGCTTCCTCATGAAAAATGTAAATCCTTTTGTTATCTTTCTATTGATAACAAAATTTTGATTTTTGGAGGTCGGTGTAAAAATTTATGAGAGTTGGAAGAATAGATGTTTCGGGTGAGCCGTTTTGGAAATTTTTATTTTATTTTGTATTAAATCGGACCCCCCTATCCACCTTTTTGTGTTTAATTTGGCCGTCCGGACTTATAAAAATATTCTCTACCAACAATATCCTATGATTGAGCATCAGGTATCATGATCACTTACATAGTCCACGTCACAATAACTAACTAGCTTGCACTCTCCACCTTTCTTATGCCAAACACAATAGCCAAGAGTACTTTCACATATCTCAAAATTCTCCGAACAACTTCCAAGTGAGATTTCTTCAAATTTTGCTTGTATCAACTCATCACACTAACTACAAATGAAATATCAGGTTTAGTTAGAGTTAAGTTGATCAAACTACCCACCAATTGTTGATACATTGTTACATTTTCTAAATTTTTCACTTCCTAAGTACAAATTTTGACATTTGGCTTTATTGGTGTCAAAATGGGTTTACACTCAAGCATTCCAAATTTCTCCAGCAAATATCTGAAATAAATTTTCAGATGTGGAAGAATTCCATCTTGAATTTAGTCAATTTCTAGACCAAGAAATGCTTGAATTGTCTGAGGTCTTTCATTGAAAACGAACTGATAAATTCTCCTTTGTATAAAGAATTTCTTCTTCATAATCACCTGTTATGATTAAATCATCCACTTATACCAACACAATAGATAAATAATCTCCATTGATTTTAATAAATGAGCTAGGATCTGCAAAAGTTATAGAATAACTGCTATCAGTTCAGAATTCGACGATCTTACCATACTAAGCCCTCAATGTTTGTTTTAACCCATAGATTTTGTTTTAATCCATAGAGCCCCTTTTGTAGTTTACATACAAAGTCAGGATGATCTTGACTCTGAAAACTCATTGATTGATTCATGTAGATATCCCGATCCAATTCAACATGTAGAGATGCATTCTTGACATCCATCTGCCATAAATTCCAACCTTTGTTGGCTGCAAGTGCGAGCAGGACTTGTACAATTATAAGCTTTGGAATTGGACTAAACGTTTCATCATAAGGTAGTCCATATTGTCAAGAAAATCCTCGAGCTACCAGACGAGCCTTGTGCCATCTTAATTGATCCATTTATCCAATGCTTTGTTTTGTAAATCCATTTACAAGTAATAGGCTTCACATCTCCTAGTTTTGGCACGAGCTCCTAAGTCTAATTCATTTATAATGCAGTGATCTCTTCTTTCATAGATTTAATCCATTTTGAACTCTAAGAAGCTTCCTCAAAAATTTCTAGTTCCCTTGCATTTGCTTTTTCTATAATAGTAACACTGGCATACTTAAATTTTGGCTTTTTTGTTCTTGTTGATCTTCTGAGTGTATTGGGTGCTTCAACTTAACCTTCTTCACTTAGTTATTGATAAACACTAGTTTTCTAAAGCTTTTCAGTTACACACTCTCTAATATTGTCTCCATTTTCTGTATCTTTTGCTCCACCTAGATTGAAATGAACCTGAGAAGATTCCACCACTTCTTTAAAATCATTTAAGTTTAGTAGTAATGCATTCTCTGAAGACTACTATAAAGACACTTCATCAAATACCACATTTTTAGATATGTAGCACTTCCTAGTCGTAAGATCACAACACTTCCACACTTTTCTTTGATTGTAATATCCTACAATGATATATCTAGCAGCCTTCTTATCCATCTTGTTACGTGAGTGGTCAAGAATAAAAAGATAACATACGCATCCAAAAACTCGAAAATAATTAACATTAGGTTTCATGCTCCATAATTTCTCAAAAGGAGAGAGAAAAGTTAACCTTTATTGAAGATGTTTATTAATCACTTAGGTTCTAGTCTTCATTTCTTCCACCCAAAAACATCCTAGAATATTTTTCACATAAAGCATACTTCGACATAATTTGGCCCAGTGCATGTTCTTCCTTTCCGCTATGTCATTTTGTTATGGGGTGTTGGCACATGTAAACTGATGTTGTATTTGACACTCCTGAAGTACTCTTGAAAACTCGTCTTAGGTATACTTTCCATCGTTTTCTGTGCATAGACATTTCATTATTTTACCAACCTCTAATTCAGCTAATTCCTTGAACTCTTTAAATTTTGAAAAAATTTTAGATTTTTCCTTCACGAAGGACACCCATACATACCTGGAAATATCATTAATAAATGTCATCATGTACTTTGTTCCAACAATGGAAGTTTGTTTAATAGGTCCAAACACATCAAAGTGAATTAACTCTAGTGGCTCCTTTGCTTTAGATTTGGACTCTGTATATGGTAATTGATGTGCTTTTTCAAACTAGCAGCCTACACATATAGTGTCTGTCCTTACTTATAGTTAGAGAAATCGCTCTACCATCAACTTCTTCATCATCACATCTAGCTTAGAATAGCTAACGTGACTTAACCTCATATGCCAAATATTTGTCATCTAATTCTCTCTTATCTTATCAACATATGTAGCTTCTGCATATATCACATAAACTGAATCTTGCCTTTGTCCATTCATCATGGGTTCTTCTTTAACCTCAAGGTCATGATATATCTTCACATCTCATGGACCAAACAAAACAAAATGGCCTAAAGAAGTTAATTGTGCTACTAAAATGAGATTTTTCTTCATACCTGGGACATGATAGACATTATGAAGTGGCATCTCATTAGCACTACACTGGGGAGATATTACCGTATTACCAATGTGAGGTATTGGTAATTTTGAATTGCTTATTGTCACTAGCATATGACTTCCTTTATATTATGATATATCCTGCATCTTCCTTTTATCACCATTCATATGATTTGAGTAACCCAAGTCAACAATCCAATTTTTTCGATAATTAAAATGTTCAGATGTTGTTGCCGTAAGAGCTAACTCCTCTTTTGCAGCAAAAAGTGCTTCAACGTCCCATTCATCCTCAGTTTTGGAAGTGGCAACATTACTCTCCTCAGTCTTCTTCTTTAACCAATAATTTTTTGCCATATTCCCTTTCTTATTACAATTATAACACTTCCCTTCAAATTCCATGCTACTGCTATGGTTCTTCAAACCTCCACATGCATGAGTACTCATTTTTCCTTGACGACTTATTACATCATCACCATTATTTTTGGATCCATCGTTGCTATATTGCCTGAAATTCACTTGCCTTTGTTGGCACAAAGGGCTTCCTCTTGACTCTTCAATAAAGCTCCTCCGATTTTCTTAGCCAATGCTTCTTATCTAACAAGAAAATTTTCAAACTCAATAAGTGATGGATGATTTTTCCATCCTTATATTGCATCAATAAAGCTTCTATATTACGGTTTCAAACTATGGATAATTATTCTCTTCATCCTGATTTCTCCAATTGGTGTCTAAGGATGATAAGTTGTTATTTTTGTGCTATTGTTAGATATAAATCTCTTTAATGTGTTGAAATTTTTATTTAAAATTAATGAAGTTGTTTCTTAATTGTTCTTAGATGGTTTTTAACACATAGGAGATGAATTTGAATCAAAAGGAAGCAAGGAAAGCAAAGGCAATTCGAATTCCCAACTGCCAGAAAAGTTTTTAAGCGTGGGCATGTACAAAGGGAAACTTTATCTGCAGAATCTGATTTGAATACAGATTCAATAAACTTAGGATTTTTATTATTTAAGGAATTAAGTTATTGACTTTTAGGTGGGGATCTACTGCCTGATTATATGGGGAGTGTATCTGATAAAGATCAAGATAAGAGGGAAAATAGGACAGTTCTAGTTACATCATCTTTACATTTTTCTGTTGCTATTTTTTCTAGTTTTGGCTGGAGTTTTTGTATTTTTCTAGAAAAGTGCAGATATAGAGATTATGTGTTCTGCTACTTTTCTATTGGATTTTACCTCTTTTATGAGTAGCTAAATCCTTCTTCTTGGTTGAAGGGAAACACGTTATCATCTAATATGTGTGAGATTTTCTAAACAAAGTTTATTTCATTGATGAATATTAAGTGTCTTTCGTATTACTTTTTATGATTGAATTGATTGATTTCTAGGGTGCATAATTAGGAATTGATTGATTTAATTTACAACCAGATTAATAGGATTTGACATTTAGTTTTTGTCATATAAAATGGCAATTAGGATTATCATCTTTACGTTAGGGATTGGAAATTCTAAGAAAGATACTTATCTAGATTAAATATATATCGTATGTGTATTATCTTTCTCACAAGTTCTCTTAGTTCTAAAGTTACTAATCAATCAAACTTAAGATCGTATCTAAGTTGTTGACTAATAAGAATGTTTAGAATATATCTTTCTATTCATTTAATCTTAAGAGAGAACATCACTCAATGAGTATTTGTTAATGGACTTAACTTTATATCGATGATCCATATTAGTTTGATAACGTAGGTGACTTGAAACCAATATTCGTTATTAATTTTTCAGATCTGAATATTCTCATTTATTTCCAATTTTGTCATTTTTAATTTCTAAAAATCACGATAATTGAAACCCCTCTAATTTGTTTTAGTTTTCAACTTGTGAAATATTTACCAATAGATTCCTTATAGGAATGATCTCAACTCTTCACTAAGTACATGTTGCATTATTTGAGTTGGTATTAATTTGGTTGTAGGTGATAGTATTAACAGAGGATCTAGCTCATAAATATCATGACATAATGACTTCACTTTGTGAAAATACTGAGTAACTGTCATGTCACATTATGTTAGTGATAGTAATTCACTCTGAAGAAGTTGGAGCCTTGTGCCATTTCTTTTAGGGAATGGCTTAAGGAACGTATATTATGCTTCTTCGGGTGTTTTGACATTCCGAATATGTTCTAACACATCTTCCTCGATGGTTTTCTTCAAGATAAACATGGCTTTGTCTGATTTTATCTGCCATTTCTGGAAGGTAGCATTTGCATCTTCAGCTATTGGTTCCATCACTTCACCACCGTTGACATCCTCCCACAAGTCTTGACATTAGATGTATGATGTCACACATATAGATCAAGAATTATAATTTTGGTTATTGAGCTTCTTAACTCCTCAAACGATTTAGAGATCACAATCATTTTGTCAAGAGGTAAAGAAATATGCCTACTAACAACCTTGCTCTGATACCAAATGATGGAAGCAAAAATATATAACAACAAATGTATGATAGTGGGAATTGTTGATATTTAGTGCAAACAATAGCCTTTATGTAGGCATACAGGAAAAGATTGCTTCCTTAATTATTGCAATAAACTCAGCTACTTCCTATATCTAGGAACAACTTAAACAAACTCAACTACTTCCTAATGACTAAGAATAATGGAAACAAACTCAACTACTTCCAAAAATAGGAGATGCTAAACAAACTAGCAAATACTCGGTCAATTAAAATCTCGATTGATGTTGGTAATTCTTACAAACACTTAGTATGTCATCCATGTTTTCTTCAGTAAATTCATCATCAACTTTGTAGGAATTTGTAGTCGCATCATTTGGCACAAGGAGGACCAAAGTGCTAATGCCATCTTAATATTATCATAAGTGGAAAGATGAGAAAAGAAGGTAACTATAGTTATGGATATTGGATCCATTATAATCATCATACCTACACTTTGAAGTACTGCTAATGATTAGGTCTCCATTATCTTCAAAATATTAGTTTGCTATTTTCAAAAAAAATATTAGTTTACTGCTAATAGTTATTATCTATCTCCTAGCAACCCCACTTCAAAAATTAGATGGAAATTAGAGTCCTAGTGCAAAAATTACAATTTTTTTTTGTCATAGAATATTAAAAGTTTTGCTTTATAAAATGGTCAAACATTAAATGTTTAAAAGTTCTTAAAGTGTAAAGGTTTTGAAAGTCTTGGAACAAAGATTATTGGATTTATTCGGTTTATACTTTTCAACTTAAAACATATAATTGATTATTGGACCATTAATTTTGCAAGGTACAATAAGTTCCACCTTAACCTAATGCCAAAACATTCAATGGCCTTAGCAGGCTATGGTGGCCCACAGCCCAGCTCTTGGCCCAAGGGGCCACAGGCTATCCAGGGCAACTTGGCTCACCATTTTTTTAAAGAAAACAGTCAAAATCTATGTCTTTTTTGAAGTAATGGTAGGGTCATAGGTCGGGCAAGGCCGAGGGCCAGGGGCCGGGCTAAGCCGACCATGGTCGGCCTAACCTCAGCCATGGCCCGATCAACCTGAGCCAAAATCAAGCAATATCAAGCCCTTTTTTAACTTTCCAAAATGGCCTTGTCTATTTTAAGTGAACACAGGCAGCCACAGAAGGATTTTTATATAGCTAACCTATATGATCAATTTTGGATTAACTAAATTTCATTTGGATTTTCTAAAATTTCAAAACTTCTTTGAACAAATGAGATTAGGCTTTTGAAGTATGTCTCAAGCTAAACGATCTGAGTCTTATCTAAGTTTGAACCTGATTTGATTCATTATTATTCCTACAATTATGATATGATACTATTTGTACATGCTCGCAAGAAAAAGACAAGAATCTAAGAACTTTGAATTTACCTTATCTAGTTTATCTATTATTTTTCTAATGACTAATTTTGAGGAAACACAGAAGGAACATCACACGACACATGCACAACATCAGAGATTGGACAAAAACTACTAACGATCATCGTAGAAGCTTTCTTATATTTTCAAATTATTTGGTAAAAAAAGATAAAGTATGTACACAGTCGCTTTTTAAAGAAAGTAAACACAACAAAATTACATTAACCTACTTTCAATCCTACTCACAACTTAAGTACAAAATTTAATTATTAAAAAACTCAACTAATTCGATCGATTTAATTGTGAAAATCTTAAATTATTCAATTTTTGGTTCCGTTTAATTTTTTAGTTCGATTTATTTTAATAATTTTTTTTGTTAAAAACTGATTAATTTATTAATTAATGGTCAATTTTTATAAATTAATCAATTCTCATAAATTAAAATTAATTAATTAATTTTTATTTAATATTCTCTTTTTTAATTAAATTTCAAATTCTTGAATAACTAAGTAAAATCTCTTTCATATTTTAATTTTTTAATTTTATTTAATCTTTAACTAATTTTATAACAATATAATACTGATTAAATCTTAAGCCTTTGTTTTTACGGTTTAACTTTCGGTTTTTAAAACATTCAAAAATTTACATCTCAACTAACTAGTTATGAATAATATTCGTTAATTACCTTAATCTTTTTTCACCTACTTTTATTCTGCTCTTGCTCAAAATAGTGACAGGTTAAAGAACAAAACGTGGAATTGACGGCCATTTTTCTACTTATCATTCTTCTCTTTTCTCTCAACCATGCTTTGGACGAACCATGTTTCGAGTCCAAGTTCGGTTTGGAACGAAAGGGCGAGCTTTGTCTTTTGGTAAAAGCAGAACAGAAAGATAGTGCCAACACACTAAGATATGAGAGTTGTTTTAGCCTGTCTGTATTTGGTCCCCAATGCTTCCTGGGGTTGATGAGTGGATGGGACAAAATATTAACAAGTAGCTGACACTTCGATTGTTGCGTCGCAGCGACATATATTTGAAAACCGAAGGATTGATAGGAATACCATGAGTTTGAATCCCTCTCCCTCCGCAAAGTCAGCCTTTCTTCCATCATAATAATAAATGGTCGCGGATCATCAAATTCCCACAAATAGGATGAAAAGTGGGTCGGGATGGGGGACCTTCGGAATAGAATGCTTGAGGGAGAAGGAAAGAAGGGGGGATGGTTATGCTTGAATTGCTTTTGCTGAAGAACTACAGCACAAGAACAAAGAAGTTTAAGCAACAACATGCTTATAACGGTTTTATAATGTGTTACTTAAAATTAATATAATACAACAGTTTTAAAAATATTACTTTTAATAATATTAAGATGCATCGATAATAATAAATTGTTATCTTATATTAAAAAAGACAACAAAATCGAAAAATTGTTACTTTATCAATTCATATATGCAACAAATTGCAACCCGCTTGGAGGGAGAAGGAAAGAAGGGGGGATGGTTATGCTTGAATTGCTTTTGTTGAAGAACTACGGCACAGGCACAAAGAAGTTTAAGCAACAATATGTTTGTAATGGTTTTATAATGTGTTACTTAAAATTAATATAATGCAACAATTTTAAAAAGTATTGCTTTTAGTAATATTAAGATGCAACGATAATAATAAATTGTTATCTTATATTAAAAAAGACAACAAAATCAAAAGATTGTTACTTTATCAATTTATATATGCAACAAATTGCACCGTTGTTATATATATTTATAAGTAACAATTAATGTGTGTGTGTATATATATATATTAATAACCCAAGCTTACCAAGTCGGTACACGTGTTAAGTAGTAAAACCAACTTAATAACAAAAATGCCCAAGGAATCAAACGATTTAATTCCAAATTCCCTTTCTGATTCTTTTACTTTTAACCTAATATCTAGATCTTCTACACCAGTTAGACCACAATCAACGTTGCTTTGTAGGTTTCTTCATGCTAGATTGAGATTCCTTACTTTGATATCTTCAGAGATGATTGTTGAGACATTAGTGTCTTCCTCCTTCCACCTTCCAACTTTTGATTACACTGACATTATAGATAAGGTTTTCCCTTTCTCCTAGTGTTCAGTCTTAATTTTTTTAGAAATTTCCTTTATTCTGTCCACCTACTAAAATCATACATCCCTCATTAATCATCCTTTTGTCAATCTCGTTATCAGCTCACTTCCTTACCAAGTAGAGGTTTTTTAGAGATGGACCCTGTCTATTAATTTGTTATCGCCTCTACCAAACACCATCGTTGTTGTCTTCTACTATAAGATGACAAAGTAGAGGTTTTTGGAGATAAAGGCAGGTGGGTCTCAATATCAACTTATTTTCGTGTTTGTTTGTGATTGTCCTGTTTTTTTTCTCAAGTCTTTTTTGGTGGGTACAGGCTTTTAAAAATGATTTTTGTAGATGGGTATAGAATCACACGTTTTTTTTTACATTAGTCTTTTTGCATATGTGTTTTGTAGATGGGAATATCCATACTGTGGAACTATTTTGATTATCGAACATTGAAGAAGGCAACTAGGACTAGACTTCCATTGCATGAATGCCTAGTGTTGAGTTCAGTACCTATATCTTTCAAGAGCAATATCCAATTTTTGCATGATAAAAACAATCTTCAGCTCTCATTATTCAGTATACTAGTTTTGACTCTTCTCTTTGTTTTCTGCAGGTCTAACACATGTATGGTCTAAAAATCAGTTTACACATTTTGCAGCATTGTACCAAAAGCACTTACTTATGTTCATAATTCTACTGCCCTATATGTCCTAGACTTCCATAGTATGAAACTCTAATGTTGAGGATTTAGTATCTGTAACACCCCACTCCCGTAAGACCCGAACCCGACATCGTGGGTGATATCCAAGTTCGTGCCCTGCAAGGGCGGCGTACTACAGCACTCAATCAATTAAAACTCAATATAATTTTTTTTAAAATCACAAACATAGTATACGGAAATCAATCATCAAATAGGGCCCACTTTATTCTATAAACATTTTTTTCAATCAACAGAATTTTGTTAATCAATAGGGCCCATTCTAAAAACAAAACACTCATAATCATAATGTCAATACAACATGATTACATTCACATACACATTGTATAATAATTTCATAATACATTCCTTAATACAAAATTTGTAGAATATACAATTCCATACAAAAAGAAAGAAATACAATGCAGACGCGAATTGATCTTGATCTCTATCCCTTAATTGTATGCCGCAGGGATACTCCTGTTTACCTAATAGGGTATTCTTTTGATCCTGAAAATTATTTGCAAATTTTGGGTGAGTTTTGCGAATTCAATGAGTGGCCATCATCGATGGCTCACCCAATCCATACCACATAAATCACATTCACATCATTTCACATTTTACATTCAATACAATTTAATCATTCATATTATGCATATGCAGTGCATATGAGACCCACTTTCCAGTTGTTACTTTGTTGTGACCGAGCGCCTAAACTGTCCCATATCCATTAGATACCGGGCTCATTAATAACTGTCTCTTATTTGCTTGGGGGATACAGGGCTTATTAAACGTTGAGCCTGAGGCTCTGAATCACTTTTGAGCTTGAGACTCATTTTCACTCGTTGAGTTTAAAGCTCTGATCGGTGGCTACTTAGGTCACAACTGTCATATATTTCATGCATTCATGAAATGGAATGCATCAATCACATTTGTATGTTCTCATTCCCATATCATCGGACCTTAGTCCAGCAATCAATATTAAGTTGAGAATCACATTTTCACTTACATGCAAATACTCATCCAAAACACATTTACCATCAAATTATGTACACTTAGTTCATCTCATTCACATACAAGTAACACTTCAATATCCCAATCAATTCATCACATCATCGAACCTTCTATCTGGAAACCAACACCATCAATCACATCCATATAATCATTTAGTAGTCAATCAATATAAAATTCAAACAATGAAATGAGACCATTTAGGTCTACTCACAGTACGCTCCATATTAACATTTGCTTTCAAATTCTAGAAACGCCTGAATGTAGACACTTAACCTGCACAACCCATTTATACAAGACAGACATTGCACACTCATTAATAATGGCACACTTATAAACATTTATTCATACACAACTATGTATAATGCATGCTCAACGACAATCTTGGGTACTTTACCAATTTCATAATTTAATCACTCATCAATTCTTTAAATCACAACCTCAATCCTTTAGTACTTTGATATCAATAACTCATTCACTAATGTACCAATATAATCCCATATGTGACTAGTGAAGAGGAAAACAGAGAATATAAGTATATATATCACTATCTACTTTTTGCTTAAAACTCAATATTTCCTCTTCATTCTTATTTCATTTCAGCTCAACATATCACAACCAAACTAAAATCTACCATATTTCATAATTACCAAAACAGAAAATCACACTCACGTATTCTTCAAGTTTTCTGCTTTTTCAACTTTTGCATTTTCTTCATTTCTTCCTCAAACTTTCATTTTAAAACATTCATTCTCATCTTAGACATCACCGTATACCTATCTCTTAACTCTAAATTCATTTTTAATCATCTCTAAAAACACTATAAAACTTACACACATATATATATACATATACAGTGAAAACATCAACATGACAGAGCATTCACATAATCATTTCTCCAGATTTTTCTGTTCTTATCACAGACACATTTTTGTTGATGTATCAACTCCAAAACTAGTTTAACGCTATCTCATAATATTTCAGTCATCAAATCCACATAAAATCAACAAATACGGTATACGCCAATTTTCTTACTCACTTTCCATCAAATATGAATATCACTATTTCCTAACCATTTTACAGTGAATTCATGATGCATGCTTTAGATCATACAAAAATACCTAATCATAACAAGCTTACTTGTTTGAAGTTCCAACATCTGCAGCAATCATGTGAACCCTAATCCCTCATGCAACCGCATACATCAACTTGAAAGTTGACAGGGGGTTCGGTTTTTCTTGGGGTAGAAGAAAGAAATAACAAAAAGGAAGTGGTAGTGAAAAGGGAAAACCAAGATTTTATTATGATGTAGATTTGATGAGAAACTCTGTGTTTAAGAAAAATGAGGGAAATAAGCTTTAAGAAGGATAAAGACAAGGACAACAACTTGTCTTTCGAGGTTATTAAAGCTTAACTTTAAAGCTTGGACACCTGTCCAATTCTTAACAACTTATCCATTTCTCTTTATGAAAACTCACTTAATTATGATTTATATTTAAGTTTATGACTTAATAAAACCACTGAAATCACAAGTCATAACCCTTTACTTTAAGATTTTTCCCATAAAAACATCATTTCGGGTCAACTTTACATGTTTTTTTGACCCCTATACTGAAGTCATTTTGTAACACTTTCTTCTAGAAACATGTTCCCCTATGTGTTATGTCTCCATCGACATAAAAATCATTCAATTTGGTTTAGTGATTTGAAGATATACTTCAAACATTTTCGGACTGCTCTTGTCTAAAACATTATACCATGCACAACTTCTATCCGGAAATTGAACGTCTTAGAAACTGAATCACAATTAGACTTATTCAGATGATTTGTAGTCCTATGTCTCTAATTTACTCCAAATAAAAACCGTCTCATTTGGAATCCTATAGGTCCAGATATAATCATGACACTGAAGTGGTTCTGTAAATTAATCCTATCAATTATCATACTTCATCACTTTCACATTTCCATCTTAAATTAACCAACCAAATCAATTCAGAAAGCTATAATTTTTGGTTGAGAAGTAATTAAATGTCTTATGAATCTATTAGTCTAAGAATTATGTCATTTGGACATCGTATGGTAAAGTTATAGCCAAAGGAAATCAAACAAGGTTCTATCCTCAACCACATTGAACCTATTTCGGTATAAAAGGCATAACTTGCTCTAGGGATATCAGATCAAGGTCATTCTTAAAGGGTTAGAAAGAGAACTTCAATAACTACATCTTCTATGAAAACCTTGAAGACAAATTTTATCATCTCTAAGGTCAAAAATGGGACTAGACGAAAGGATTAGATGAATAATGCACCACACGATATGACGTTATCACTAGATGATATGACGTCACCAAACGAAGCCTCCTCACCAGATGATACATCCTCACCAGATGACACATCATCACTAGACGATACATCACTATTAGACGATACGCCCTCACCAGAAGAAGTGTCCTCACCAGACGATACGTCCTCTACTCCTGAGCATCTCCACTTATAAGGACCATAACTTTTGACTCCGCTATCCAAACATTCCATACTATATACCATTAGGAAGAAGCTAGAAAGCTAAGCTACAGCTTTCTAGAAGACAACTTTGTATAATTCAGCCTAGATTAGTACAGTAAGTTCACAAAATTTCAAATCCAAATTTAATTCTCTAATTATACATTCTCAGTAAACTTCTCTAACGTATTTTCCTTCACTAAATCCAACACTTAAATTTTTATTTCTAGTCCTTCTACTCCATTTCATTAAACTCATTCACTATAACCACAATTGTCAATCTACCATGTAAAATTATTTAACATGGAATCCACAAATTTTCAACTAATCCCATGACAATTTAATTATACCCGGAATATTAATGAGTGCATATACAATTCTTTTCATGTATACAAAAATTCAAATCCACATGCATGTATTGACATTTTGCTGAGCATGAAATGCAATTTTTTTTCTAACTCACATAGCTATTTTCTCCATTATTGAAATCTGGGTTATAACCCTTAATATGGGGATGGGATGTTACACCTCCTATGCAACATCACCACTTATAATGATCATATCTCTTAACTCCGATATCCAAAAATTCATACATCATACCATTAGAAAGCTAGGGGGATAATCTATAACTTTTAAGAAGACAACTTTGCCAAAATTAGCCCAGATTAATACATTTTTTCCTTCGAGTTCAGAACACAATTTCTGTACCTATGAAAGGATTGAAAATGCAATATACCCATTTTGAGAATCACAAGCAAAACATAATTATATTTCATTAATGAATCCAAACAGAGTTTATACAAGCTTCCATTACAAATCAACATAACATCACTAAATTAAAACAAAATACAAAAGGATGCTCAATGTTGATTTGCCTATAAAGCTATCCAAAATGTTCAGTAACTTAGAACAAAAATCTCTAACTATTTTAGAGTTTTCCGATGCCTTGCAAGGGAAGTAAATCACTTGTTAATATACAAATCACATATAATATGTAAAATACACAAAAGTGGGGTTGAATTGTGTAATCTTTTCAAAAATATTAATCTTTTTGAGATTTCTTGAATTTCTTTACAAAATTCAAATGATCACAAAAACACTTTACTAAAGCTGATAAGTAATGCAATCGCAAGTAATATTATCTACTTTTCTAATAACAAGAAAACTAAAAGATAAGGGTTAGAGAATAAACGCTGCGATTTTATACTGGTTCACCCTAAACCTTGGGCTACGTCCAGTCCTCAGAGTTTGTCTGAGATTTCACTATACTCTTTAACTTTACAAGTATTCTTTCTATACTTACAGAGCCTCTTCAGGTCTCTCTCATAAAGTATTCTTGATTGAACCCAAGTTTCTTGTATAAATTGGTCATATTTTCATGGTTTTTACTACATATCTTGGCTCTTATTTTTAGATTTTATGCTTAATTTGACACTTGAGTGCCTCCCTTTACTTTATGTAGTTTGAGAATAAATTTGTCACAAATTATTATTAATTGCACTAAATTAATTTTTCGAGAACAATTGATACTGTAAACTACCATTTGTACTTGTAGGAGACTCAAGAAGAAGTATAGTCAAAGAGGGAAGGTGGAAGATGATAAGTCAACAAGTCAACAGGTGCAACAGGAATTTTGCTACGAAAAAAGGATGATGTATCGCCGCGACAAAGTATGAAGAATTCCAAGCAAAACCTTTCAGGAAAATTTCACCGTCGCGTGAATTAATTTTGTCACCGCAGCTCGACCCATCATCCTAGTTTTTAAAACCTACCTATTTTATGTTAAGTTAAAGAGAAGTGGGAGCAGTAAAAAAGAGAGCCGACACACTTCAACAAGAGGAGAAAAAAACACACATCCTTCGACACCTCTACCATCGAATCACCATCTCCATGCAATACACCACCATTTTCTCTCATTTTCCATAGCAGGTAGCTACTATGGGATCTTCTGGTTGCTTCTCAGTTGTGAGGTTACTTGGAGCTATGAATGGCTAGGCATCTCTTCCCTCTTAAAGATGTAGCAATGGCTTGAGTTCAATGGGCTTAAAAAGGGAGTAGCTTAATCTATGTTTGGCTATAATTTATGAACTCCTAGGTTTAGGAATTGTAATTTGTAATTGAACATTCTTGATTAGAGTTTAATCAAATGTTGGATATTTAATGTGTTATTGGGATTTGTTGATGTAGAACTTGGAGCTTAAATATATGAAGTCTCATATATGTCTTTTTGTGATCTTGTTGATTCTCTTTTATCTACCCAATTGTGTTTAATATTGAGTTGATTCTAGATCCCAAAGTGACTTGGTGCATTGACTTACCCCTAACACATACTGAGGGCATTCAACATGGTCTTAAGAAATGGAGTTCATTGATTTAAGACCTTGGACTTAAAGAGTTCTTTAAGGTTTACCCATTTGAAACTTAGTGATTTCTACTCCTATCAAAGATTAATTTCGAACTATAATAGACAAAGTTCATTTTCAAGAGGATCCTATCACTATTTGAATTTTTATTTTATCTTTTCGTTTTCTATTCCCAAAAATCAAAAAATATTTTTACACATTTTTCTTACAATTTATTTAAGTTTATTAAGATTTTCAAAGACCAAAACTGTAACACCCCATTACCCTAGGGTACGCACCAGGACGCCCGTAAGTCATTCCGATACCTAGCCTAAGATAAGGGAGTGCTACGTGCGATCACTACAGAACTCTACATGAC
>JAOQMP010095915.1:0-15729 GCA_027563575.1 Erythroxylum pedicellare
AAAAATAACAATTCTAAAAAAATAATTCAAAATTTGGTAAAATACAAAAAATTTGAATTATTTTTATTATTTTATAATAAATTATTATATATAGAAATAATTAGAATATAATAAATATAAATATAAACTAAAATAGATAAAACATAAAAAAAACTAAATTAAATAAACTACAACTGCGTACAATATGATAATGAACTATTTTGTAATTTTAAAAAATTAGAAACTATTTTATAAATTTAAAAAAATTACTTAAAATAGTACCCAGTATTAATCAGTACCAATACAATATTATACTAAAATTTAATCTGATATTAAATTAGTACAGTGGGGAAAGCCGATGGATTGTTTTTTGCTACGTGGTGTCCTGGACGACCTTGAACATTATCAAATGTGGAAGAAGACAGTGGCAAAACCTTTACTATCTCTAGCAAAATGCACCTTATGTAACACCTACGTCGCTCCTTTTAATTGTACACGTGTACTTCGAAGGCATCATTAGCTGTACCCAATGCATTGAAGGCCCATTAAGGAGTACCATGTAACGCCATCAGATCCGGTGATTGTGGTGTTCACATAAAACCGATCAGATTATGCTTTATATTAATTAAGATAGACCAAGATAATTTAATTGTTGACTTTAGCTTGAAATTAAAATACAGTAACGAACAGAATTTAGAGCCAGTAGGCTAGGTTAGGTGAACCACCAAATTTGGTAAGATTCAACTAGTACCACTTCGGCCGTAGTGCGTTGATGAATTGGTTAAATGTAAATCTGTAGGCTCAAAACTGCTTTAACCTAAAATCTTGGGTAAAATAAATGCTAGTGTAATTATATTTTTAAAAAAAACTTGTTTCAAGATCAACCTGGTTATCTGGAATTCCAAACAGAATCTACGTTACAGGGAAAATTATTGTGAGATTCTTTTTTTCCTAAGCAATCGGTAGACTCAAACATATGTATTGGGCAAAGCGATTTGTTTTCGTTGTGGTCACTGGCCAGGATATATATAATGACCATAGAGAGAGAGAGAGAGTAATCTGTATGGCCTATGAGTTCGACATTATAATGCGTGACAACCATAGTATCTGAATTTGGTAGTTGCAGGTTAAGGACGTTCACAAGAATAATGTTCCCCTAATTTACTTCAATCACTGATAAATTGGTCCACATATTTCACTCATGATATAAACATGAGAGAGGCATCTTTTGGTTTTCTTTTTAAATCGGTCCACATATTTCATTCATGGTGTCCACATGAGAGACTCATCTTCTTCTTCTTCTTCTTTTGCTTCGGTTAATCTTTTTCAAACATTTACCTTCTTTTCAAGTTTTGAATTAATGTATGGACTAACTGGAAAAGTCAAAATAGTACAGAGGTCCAACATTGATTTTTTCAATTTAATGAAAAAAATTATTCATCATTAAATAATACCAAAACCTTGTATATCCGTAAATTGGTAGGAGTATATAATTAAAAGATTATAAAGTTGTAAAATGAAAGAAAGTCAGGTTGTCTAAAATGATTCATAAGGCACAGATGTTTCAATGGGTTAATTCCAGAAATTAAATGGTTTAGCTTTTAAAAATCAGCCCAAGGGTTAGGTTTAGTTTTAAAATTAGGCTAAAAAAAATTTATGGATTAGGTTTAGGTTATAAAATATTTCAACAAGTTCAATTTAAACCTGTATTTATAAATATTCTAAATTTAGGTTAACATACAAGTTTTCATTCACATTATTATTAGAGGAATAAATTAAAAGTCACAGAACTCTCTATATATGGGTTTTATATATGTTCTTTCATTTACTTTCTTTATACAAATTTTTTGTTTGTAAATTATAATTTATATCCATCTTAAAGATTATTAATATTCTAAACTAAAAATCAAATAGTGCCAGATAGTCTCTATTTAAAATATTTATAACATAGTTTAGAATATACATTCTTGAGAAAAGGTTCTTTTTTATTTTGCATAGTTTAACAATTGGAAATTGTTTAATGAAAGTCAATTGTTTGGGCATTCCTCTTAATTTCCTACACAATGATGACTGAATATTATTCTAGACTTAGTGATTATGACTAAGTTTCTTTTCAGTCTATCATTTATGAAAACTCCCATGTGAAAAGGTAGAACAAAAGTATGCTTTACCTGTTTGTTTATTATCAAGAACCAGTTGAATTATGAAAAAAGTACTGATGACTGATTAATAGAAAGCACTTAGTTTTATTGAACCAAATAAGGTGACGACAGTCTATGTTTCTAGTGTTGAAGTAGTTGTGTTAATTTTTTGAAAAATAAAATGAAACAAGTAACCGAAGTTATGTTCTTTTATGAATTCATCATCAAAACAAGTCCATTTCTCTAACATATATATCGGAAGTTTACTTTTATTATATAAAAATAATTAGTTATTGTTAATGCAAGAATTATAATGATAGTGAAAAGTTTTTGTCTACCATCTGATGATTCCTATAAACAAGAAAAGATTAATTTTTCTAAAACAAAAAAGTTGCATTCTATCATATGAAACATTATGACTAAGAAAGGAATATAAGAATATCCAAAAGCTCAATGCAATTACTGTGGAAAATAATTTTTTAACCTAATTATAAATAGTACTTCTCACTTACTTCATCATTTAGAAAAATGTCCAATGAAAAATTATAATGATATAACACAATATGTGATTGGAACTAAAATCATATTCTAATGGTATGATTGCAATAAAAAAGATGAAATATGATCATAATAAATTTTTAGGGTAATTTATATGATTTTTTTTATGCTAAGCTGCTTTTTACATTTATTGAATTGCTTGTATTTTGATATATGATGAGCCTTACTGCTTACTCAATATATCAACTAATTAGTAGGGTTACTTGTAACTGTGATACAATATCTTTTATTGATCCAGAATGAGAATCAATACATAAAGAGTTGCTTAAATTTCCTACTTATATTTACTTGATTTTGATAATTAATGGAAGAATGAAGTATCAAAGGATGAATACACATGCATTACTACTCATTTTATTGTTAACAAGTGGAAGTTGTAAAAAAAGATAATTCTTTTAAGTTGTTAAAACTTCCTTTTGATAGATTTTTACTTATGAATGAAGTAGCTCTTTATTTGGCTCAATAGAAGGTGGATAAAAAGATTTTATCAATATTGATAAATAATGCTTCTTACAATGATAATATGGTCAAGTTTCTCAAGTTTCACCTTCCTATAAGTAGTTCATTATTTTTCAATAGGCAAAATTTTCAAGTTAGAGGTCCAAGTCACATTCTAAATCTTATTATGCAAGTAGGACAATAAATGATTTGTGATTATGTTGCTACAATTTGAACAGATTTAAGCATTTGCATAAGTCTATTCCAAAACTTAAGAAGCTTCTAAAGATAGCTTGTAAAAGTTTTCATTTGAATATAATAAAGAAACTAAGAACTAATATATACATAAGGGGAAATTCTATGAATATTATGATTGATTGTGCCTTATATTATAACTATATTTTATTTTATGTGGCGTAATTAGATAAAGAGTTCTTTAGTTTTTCAATTACTGATAAGGGATGGTATAAAGTGAGACTTCTTGAAAAGATGTTAGAAGTCTTTTATGAAATAACATTGTTTTTTTTATATTCAAATTATCTAACATCAAATGTTCACTTTGAAGGTATATGAAAATTTTAAAAATATTTAAAAGATGTTACAAGAAAAACTTATGTATTTATGGCTTGTATGGTCTATACGAATAGAAGAAATTGGACAAGTATTGGTCAAAGTACTTTTTGTTATTATCATGTGTTACTATTTTGGAACCTCATTATAAATTGACTTATCTTCACTTTTGTTAGTTTGTACTTTACAATAATTTGAATACATCTAATTTTACTACACAAGTGAAAAAGACAATACTTATTATGCTTGAGTGTTACAAAAGTAATGGAGAAGATAATATCACTCAAAATGTTGAATCTTCTTCCAATTTAAATGATATTAAATGAAGTAAGAGTTCTAAAAAAATATGATTATAAAGAGTATTTGAAGTCAATGTTAAATCCCAAACTTAAGCAATTTCAATTAGATGTTTATTTGAAAGAGCATTTTATAGATCTAGATAATAACATTGATATATTAGAATATTGGAATGTGGCTTCTAAAAGATTTTGCACCTTGGGAATGTTGACTAGAGATCTTTTGGCTATTCATATTTCTATAGCACCTTTAATCTACATTTAGTTTAGCTAAAAAAATGGTAAGTTCATCTCACATTTCACTCAAACAAAATACAATAGAATCTCTCATTATTTTTGAGAGTTGGATGACCACAAAAGGACTTGTTTTAAGTAATTTATTTCATATAAATAGGTATGATTTTTAAAATTTTTAATTATTGATTCTGTTTTAATTATTTATTATAAAAAAAGATGACAATTTTTCTTTGAATGATGATGATAGATAAAAAGATGATAATGTTAAAGAACTTTAATTTAGATTACTATAAATTTTATAAAAATTATTTTATATTTTATTAAAAGCCAAAAGAAGCACTTATTAGGGGGCGGCCCAATGATTCCAATTTTTTAAATTTTACTTTACCGTCTTCAGTTTTACGTTCTTAATTAATGTGTAATTTTGTTTGTATGTAAATTTTTAAGAGATTTTTTTGGAGTTTTATGTCATTAAACTTATACGGAATTAGAAGAGACTTCTCAGCCTTAGTTACCCCATTTGGCTAAGTTTAATATCTTAATTGTTTGAAATTAGGAATAATGCCATATTTAAGTGTGAATTAGGTTGAAATTTCTTTAGTTTCTTTTTTGTTTTAATTAACACATTTTCTCTATTAAAGTTTTGGTTTGATATGTGTTTATAATGTATTTTTATGTTATTATATTTTAATTAATTAATATATATTATGTTTAGTGATTCAAAGTTTATAGGGAAAAACATTTTGCAGAAATAACATGAAAAATAGAGTTGAAGTACGAAGTGAAGGTTACAGAAGAAAACCAACTCTATTCTATAGGATGAGATAAATGCTAGTGCTAACATAATGTAAGAGACTGTCAAGAAATCAACATCGGTATTTGGTGTTAGTTTATGAGTGAACAAAAATCTGAGAAAGCATAACAAAAACTAGCATTGGTGTTATAATGTGTATGATGTTATTCGCATTACGGACTCTGACAAAATAAAAGCTAGACTCAAATTTTTCAGCCTAAAGCCCCAATTCCTTCTTTCTTTTTTTTTTATCACAACCTAACATATACAATGCATCTTTTGTTATCTAATTCTCAAGTTTTAAAAAATATGTGACCTTCCAAACACAAAGTCCTTCCTTAAAACACAAAATTTATATCTTAAAACATAAATCATTCCTATTCATTGAATTCATACAATTAGAATATTTAATTTAGGGAATTTTCTTTTAAGAAGTTTTAGGAAATATTGGACACATATCTTAGGTTATACAGTATCTAACTAAGTTATTTCTATTTTTCATGGTAATAGTATAATGAAGATGATTATTAGCCTATTGAGTGTGGAAATTTATGGATTGAGTGCTACTCCTATGGAAGTGTGAATTATATTAACTTGGAATTGCGGGTTTGTATTGATTAGGGATTATTATGCTATAGTTTTTTACATTATATTGATTGTTTGAAGTATGGAAGTGGTGTTGTGTGTTGAACTTATGGAGTGAAGTTTGTGAAGGGTGGTGAATTGTTTGCATATTTGATTGTAAGTACTTAAATGATGACTCCAAGACTTAATACAAAGACTAGAAATTATATTCCTTCTTTTCTTTAACACCACCCCCTCTGGAGGTCATTCTGAGGTTTACCAATTAGTAGAACAAGAAATGGTTATGAAAAGACCTTAATATTGGATATCGATAGGTTTTTCATATTTATAATGTGTTCTAAAATTTACATTAGGATCACTTGTTAACTTTATAAGGAGATTATTACCTAGAGGTGGTAAAAGAGTCACTTATCAATATTAAGGAGAAAGTAACAAAATCCTTATGCATATACTTTTATATTTGAGGCATTAAGGTATTGATTGCAAAGAAAACGATTAAGGAGCATCTCAGGCTACCATCAGATGATAGGAGGTTGAGCTTTCAAAGTAAGATGCTATTAAGATATGATGAGTAGAATCGGAGAGATGCATTGTATAGATTTGGATTTAGGATCACCTATTCTACTAAACAGATGCACTTCTTATGTAAGCAGCTATATAACCATAACTAGTACCTTATACACTAAACCATAATATATTATTTTAGTTAAGTGGATTGAACCATGTTTGGACCATATATTCATACCTTATTAATTTGATTATGAACGATTTAAGTAAGGCTCCAACAATCCCATTTTCATTAATAATATTGCAATCCATTAAAAATGTGGTTTAACATATGTCATAAGATAAAAAAATTTATGTTCTTAATATTAATTAGTTAGTTGTTAGAAAGGTAAAGGGTTAACCTCTCTCATGTTGAGCTTGTGAAGATGAGAGAGGTAAATTACAACAATGATGAATGGATATGGTTATTTAGTTATATTTAGGAGAACAATAAGTGGACTAACCCACACAAGCTTGATAGAGCATATCCAAATAACCTAGGATATGAGGCAAGGAAAAATAATGATGATGAAGATGTTAAAGAGTAAGAGACGAAATTAGGATTGCTAGCCCAAAAGGGGTTACGATATAGCAACTGACATCATCTATTTATCAACCTGAAGGAGAACTTACGGGTTTACATGCCATGCTAGATTCTATATGGGCCTATCTATAATGCTTTCCACTCTAATGATAACCTATATACACATATATATGTAACTAGGTTTAGGTTCTTTTATGATTATTAAATTGTGTAGTTTATAAATATTTTTTTAAAATTAATTGATGTAGGAGAATAAACACCTTAGATCTAAAGAACAAAAATATCCTAAATACTATGATAATAAAAAGACTAACCAGGTATAATAAGTTTGATTAGATTGAATTGTTAATTGATAATTGTCTAAATACTGATATTTGATTGAATTATCTTTTGATAGTTTGTCTTGTTATTTACGCTTTGTTCAATTAATATAGTTTTTCTCCATTTTATATTTTATTAATCAAAAGCCATCAACTTCATTCTTTTTGTTACTTTAGTTTATACTAGTTAGTAGTTATATATATTGTTTTAATCCACAACAATTTCTAAAAGGATTAACTTCACTTACCATTATATAGCTTATCAATTAGATTTACACTTGCCTTAGTTATGGGTAACAAATTAATATTAAAAAATTGATAAAGATAAAAATGAACATTAGTAATGCATGGATTTTAAGATTTTTAAAATAGATATGAAAAGCGTAATTTTGAAGGGGTTTGCTCAAGAAGAAGTTTTTGTCAATGAACCTCCTGATTTTGAATTACATATTGGTATCTAATGACATTTGAATCTTTATATGGCATGAAACATGCTTTTAAAGCTTTGTATGAAAGATTTAAGTGAAATTAGTTTTAGAAAAAATAATTTTACAAAATGAAAGGTTGATAGAACTCTTTACCATAAAAAAGTATGATAATCTTATTGTTTAAAATTTTTTGACCTTATTTTTGGTACTGCTAATGAAAGGTTATATAAGGAATCTGTTAAGAGTATGGGTAAAGAATTTCAGATGAGCATGATGAGAAAACTCAACTTCTTTTTTAGACTTTAAATTAAGAAAATGAAGGAGGTAATCTTCATCAATTAAGTAAAGATGATGAGAGCAAACCTAATAATGTATAGTTTTACCCAGGTATGATATATAGTTTGCATTACCTTACCATAATTAGGCCTAATATCATGTTTAGTGGTTTTTTAATTTAATATCGTATTAGAAATTAGAAACTAGAATATCAAGCTTGAGTTTGTTGACAAATTATATCAATTTGTTGGCATATTCACTACATTACTACGTGAGGATATGTTGTACATAATCAGGATGGAGTTAAACATGATTGGAACATATTAAATGTGAATATGTATATTTTAACTACACGTAAAATTAATGTGTTTATTAGGCCAACATAACATGTTTGTATTTTAATTATAATTTTCTAAACGTTGTTTGACTAGATGCCTCTTTAGGTCGACACAATTGTTCTTGATTTCTCTTTCTAGAATGCTTAAGTTCCCATAAATTTGGATAATAGTCACTAAACCCTTTTCTAGCTAGACATAATATCTATATAGACCAAAGTATATTTGCTAATAAATACTCACAAGATTAAGTTATAAGCTATTGATTGTTACCTAATATCATGCAAAGTATTAGGTAACAATTTTGATCATACTAATTAATCGGAAGTTTGTGAACATAAGGAGGCTACTTTTTGTGTCAACGGCTTCAATAATTGTGGAGTTAATTGTAACACCCCATGTTAGGGGTTAGAAAATTTAGGAATTTCAGTACACTTTACGCTTTACATAATTAAGTATTTCGTTGGTATGTGCTTATGAAATTTGACATATACAAATTATTGGGCATGCATTAATGAAATTTTTTAGGTAAAATGGATTTATAAATGCCATTAAATTGTGGAAAACTCATTCGGAGACTATTGGCATTATTTCAGAATTTTAGGGAATATTAGGATTTTTTTTGGAAATTTTGGAATATTAAGAAAAATAGACTAACGTATTTGGACTTGTATCACTTCTTTATGGATGAAAAATGGCTCACCTGCAATAGGGTCATGTGTCAATGAGTTAATTAAACACGTAATCACAAGTGGAGAAAGATGAAGCTCATTGTTTATTCTTCGGTTTTTCTTGGTTTTTTCCTTAACACCGAACCTTGCTTTTCACTCTCACTATTGGTGGGTTTTTTAAAAAACAAGGTAAGTGAAATTTTAAGTTTCTAGTGCCGTGAATAAGTTTGATGATGTTTCATGGTTGAGAAAGGAATACATGTATGATTTGTGTATGAAGCATTTCGGTGATGGTGTGAAATACGCATGAGTTTGTTTTCATTGTACATGCATGAATATATTAAGTATTTGTAGAAATGGTTTTAAAAGAGTTTAATGATATGGAATGTAGCTTTCGGTGAGGTTGTGAAAATGAAATTATCTGAAGTACTTGTGTTGCTGAAAATGACAGAAGATAGAAAATGCAAAAATTTGGAAATTGCGTGAATGAGATTCAAATTTGTTTTGATGTTTTTATTGAATCTTGGATTTTTTATTTGTTTGAGTTATGAGGAGATGAAATGGAAGTAGAAGAATTAGTTTAAGTGTTATATGTGTACATTGAATAAACTAGAAGTGAGAAATCTGGAGAAAAATGGAAGAGAGGAAGAAGATGCAAACCTAAAGTCGAGTTTCTGGAAAAATGGTTGTTGAAAAAGTTGGGATGTCGTGATTGTGAGATGAGAGGAAGAAATAGACTGTGTTTGGAGGATTAAAAGCACTACGGTGACTTTGTTGGGTATGCTGGGAGTCACCATCGTGCTGAAGCATGGTGGTAACTTTGCTGGTATGATTGGGAGTTCACCTTTGTGCTTAAGCATGATGGTGCACCCGAAGGGTTGACTCACCCTAAATATCTTTGCTTCTTTTGCCTATAACTTTGTCATCCGACCTCCAAATGACATAAGACTTGAACCAATAGATTCCTAACACAATTTTATAACTCTTTATAACAATTGGTAGCCTTCTGAATTGAATTAAAAAAGATTGATTGAATCAAATTGAGGGAATTTGTTGGAATAGTGTGAACTAGAATATTTTACTGAACATACTTCAGTATTTTTCTTATATCTTGACCTATAGGGCTCCGAATGGGATGGTTCTTCATTTGAATTGAACTAAATACATAGGGATACAAATTTTTTGAAGAGATTTAATTCTAATTTTACCTCTAGGAATTACAAAATCTGATTGGAATTTGAGATAAGAATTTTATTGAAGCTTAAGTATAGTCTGAGATCTTTTAAGTACAACTTTCAGTATATAGAACCAAATGGAATGATCTTGGCTTCATTATAAATTTAATACATGGATAAAAACTTTCTAGAAGGATGTTTTATAAAATTATCTCAATTTCTTGATGCAAATAATTGAGCAAAGTGGACCTAAAAGCTAGTTATTAGATAAATCTGGATTGAGAAATTAAGCATGGATTGACATGATTGACAATGTGACAATATTAAGGATAAGAAACCTAAAATTTGTACATGCATCATACATATTCAGTATACATGAATGTGCATAATAATTTCATAATCATGCATAATAGTGATATATGTTTGTATTAAATGTTATAGAGGAATGCTTAGAGCGACCACTTCCAGATATTGTCGGGACTTCGAGGCAATAAGAATGTGATATGCAAAACTGTAAGAATGTGATATGCTTTAATACATGGTATGAAAACATTGATTGATATGTGAATTGAATTTCAGACATTTTTGTTTTTGAATATGTTAAGTCCTAGTTGTAGGCAAATAGGCATGTCCAGAAGGGTCTATAACTGCTTCTATGACACTTTGGTATCTGACACTTCCTTGTCTATTATTAATGGCACTCCGGTGTCTTTTATTATTGGCAATTCAGTGATGAGACTTCGGTCTCTTTTGTGACACTTTGGTTTCGAGACTTCGGTCTCTTCTGTATAAGTCCCAATATCCGTTTCTGTAAATGGATTTAGCAGTCATCTGATTTTGTATTCAAATATCTATTTGATTCTGACATAAACTAAATTGTGTTCTAATTCTGAAGGGTTTATACCCTCTTGTGTTATGCAGTTCTGTTAATTATAAATCTGTTCTGAAATGCATTATGTCTAATTTATTGTTAAAAAAATCTTTAATGTAGATTAGTTATTATTCACTAAGCTATATGCTTAGCATGGTGGAATTTTCCCATGTAGGTTTAGAGAGAGGATTATAAGGACTGGGACAATACAACCACAATGGACAATAAAGTCAGAGTTGTTGTTTTGATAAAACATGTATTTTTGTTCTTATGATGTCTTGTATCTCAAGTGTATAACTTTTAATTATTGTAAGTTGTAATAACTATTTTCAGGCTGATTTTTGGTTTGAAACAAGTTTGTTTTAAGTTCAGTGCGTACTATGATGTATTTTTGTTTTGAATTGCTTCTAATGGAAGATTTTTGAATGCTATGCTTCTGTGAAATGTTTTTGGTTTGTTTGTATTGTCTTGTGTGGCATCCACATATCCTCCTAGGGGGTATTTGGGCATCTCATCCTTTTAGTATCAGAGCATGGTTTAGGTGATTCTGTTTCAACTAGCGCTTAATTATTGCTTCTATTTGAGTGTGCAAGTTGTGTTTTTGCCTAATGTGGTGTCCCATGTTTTGTTTATAGAATTAAAATGGATGGATCTTGTGAAGCCGTTGAAGAGGTTACTGAAAGTAATCATCCTGAGCAATCTTGTCCATCAATATCTGGACCTCTAGGGTCAATCGAGAAGAAGTTGAGGTGTCGTCTCCTCCTCTAAGTCAGGGAGAGGCTTTAATGAAGCTGTTGCAGGATATGATGACACTATTGCATCGGATGATAGTACCTAAGGCTCCGATTGATCAGCTAAGGAAGTATGGAGTCGAGGAATTTACCAGGATGTCCCTAGAGGAATCAGAGAGAGTTAAATTCTGGATTGAGAAGGTGAAGAGGGTATTGGATGAGATCAGCTGTCCATCAGAGCAAATGGTGCACTGTGCTATGTGTCTTCTTCATAGAGCAGCTTATGAATAATGGAATTTCATTTTGGAGGGTCCTCAACTACCGATGCCTCTGACTTGGGATTTCTGTACCCAAGAGTTTAAAGTAAAGTATATTATTGAGGCTTACAGAAAGGATAAGTGGAAGAAATTTCTAAATCTGAAGTAGATGAATTTGTCAGTTGTTGAGTACGACTAGAAATTTAATCGACTCAGTAAGTATGCTCCTGAATCTATACTTACTGATGAGTTTCGATGTCAGCAGTTCGAGGATGGATTGCATGATTCCATCAAGCAGCGTTTACTTTGTTACAACAAGTGACTTACTATCAGCTAGTACAGGCTATAATGAAATAGAGAGACAAGAAATGGTCAGGAGAGAAAGAAGTGAGCAGAAGGGCTTTATTAGAGGAGGTCATTCCTCGAGAAAACGAAGTAAGGTAGGTGCTTCTTCTGCACCAACGGACACTCAGAGATCTGTAGCTCAGGGAAGGTCACAAAATTATCCCTCAAGGACTACTTCTGGTGGGGGTAGTCTAGAGGCCAAGGTTTTGATCCCTCGGAGTACCCTGATTGTTCTGTGCATCATTGGGGTGTTTACAGGAGAGCTATGGGAGCATGTTTTCACTATGGTAGTACTGAGCATCTGATAGCTAGTTGCCCTCTCAAACAGGTTCAGACATCACAAGCTAATAGGGAGGTCTCCCATGCATCTGTTGGGAATAAAGGACGAGGTAGAGGTCAAGGAGGATATAATCAAAACAGAACTAATCCGAGTTCCTACTTAGACACTGTGAATCGAATAACTGTGCCTTCTATTTTGGCTCGAGCTTATACACTAAAAGCTCGTGAGGATTAGGATGCACCAGTCATCATTGCTGGTATTGTCTCTGTCTTTAATTCTGAAAGGAATGCATTAATTAACCCTAGATCCACTCATTCTTATATCTTTGGTAGAGAAATGTTTGATAAGGAAATGCCCATAGATCAGTTAGAGTATGACATGCATGTAACTAGTCCTGTAGTTAGTAATGTATTGGTTAATCATGTGTATAGGAACTGTCCTATTCTGATCCAAGGAAATGAGTATGTAGAAGATCTGATTAGATTACCTTTTCATGAATTTTTATTTGATTATAGGTATGAATTGGTTGTCCAAACATCAGGCAGTAGTCGATTGTGGTGCAAAAACAGTTATGCTTAGGAAACCAGATCAGCCTATAATAGTATTGCATGGTGTCCGCATTAGTTCCTTAGCTAATGTGGTATCTGCTATGTAAGCCCAAAAACTCCTTAAGAAGGGACGTGAAGCTTATCTACCTTTTGTGTTTGATTCTAAGAAAAGGGTCGTAAATTTCTTGACATTCTTGTAGTGAATGAATTTTCAGATGTATTTCCTGAGGAATTACCTACACTTCCTCCTGAATGGGATGTAGAATTGTCTATTGAAGTCATGCTTGGCACTGCTCTAATATCTAGAGCACCGTATAGAACGGCTCCTAGTGAATTGAAGGAGTTGAAGGTGCAGTTATAAAAGCTTCTAGATAAAGGGTTTATTCAACCTAGTTTATCACCATGGAGAGGACCAGTCTTGTTTGTTAAGAAGAAGGATGGTACGCTGTGGATGTGCATTGATTATAGGCAATTAAATAAAATCACATTGAAGAATAAGTATCCGCTGCCAAGGATTGATGACCTATTTAATCAGTTGAAAGATGCAGGGGTGTTTTCAAAGATCGAGCTGCGATTAGGATACTATCAACTTAGGGTAAAGGATGTGGATATACCAAAAACTGCATTTAGGACCCATTATAGACATTATGAATTCCTAGTAATGCCATTCAGGTTAACTAATGCTCTAGCGGGATTTATGGATCTGATGAATAGAGTATTTAGGTCGTATTTGGATCAGTTTATAGTGGTGTTTATTGATGATATCTTGGTATATTCTAATAATGAATATAACCATACTGAGCACCTCCGAATTGTGTTATAGACTCTGCGGGAAAAATAATTGTATGCTAAGTTGAGTAAATGTGATTTTTGGCTTTAGGAGATATCATTTATAGAGCATGTTGTCTCTTCTGAAGGAATTAGAGTTGATCCGAGGAAGATAGAAGTGATTTTTAACTGGAAGCCACCCTAGAATGTGACAGAAATGAGAAGTTTTCTAGGTTTGGCTGGTTATTATCGTCGGTTTGTGAAGTATGAATGGTCTGATAAATGTTAGAATAGTTTTGATCAATTGAAAAGTATGCTTACTGAAGCTCCTGTATTGGTTCAACCTACTTCTGATAAGGAGTATGTTATGTATACTGATGCAACGAGAAATGGTTTGGGTTGTGTTTTGATGCAGGATGGATAAGTAGTTGCTTATGCCTCTAGGCAACTAAAGTCTCATGAACAGAATTACTCTACATATGACCTGGAACTTACTGCAGTAGTATTTGCCTTAAAAATTTGGCGGTATTACTTGTATGGTGAAAGATGTAGAATTTTCACAGATCATAAGAGTCTAAACTATCTGCTTACTTAGAAAGAACTCAATTTGAGATAACGACATTGGTTAGAACTATTTAAAGACTATGACTGTATTATGGACTACCATTCAGGCAAGGCTAATGTCGTGGCTAATGCCTTGGGTCAGAAGACAATTTCAGCATTATCAATTAAGCAGGGTGAATGGGAACTTTTATCTAATGGAGCTTTAATAGCTTAGTTGAAAGCAAGGCTTACTTTGAGACAAGAGATTTGTGATGCTCAGAGAGTTGATAATAAGTTACAACAACTTATCTTGGCTACTCAGAGAGGTAAAAAATCTGATTTTTTTTTTGCAAGGAGATGGTGAATTGTATTATAAAGATTGGATGTGTGTGCCAGCTAATGATGAATTAAAGAAAAAGCTATTATTTGAGGCTCATAATATAGTATTTATTATGTACCCTGGTGGAAACAAGATGTATCGGGATCTGAAGCAGCATTACTAGGGGTCAGGTATGAAACGAGATATTGTGGATTATGTAGCTAAATGTCTGACGTGTCAGCAGTTTAAAGCTGAGCACCAAGTTCCATCTGGTTTGTTACATCCTATTTCTATTCCTCAATGGAAATAGGATAGCATTACCATGGACTTTGTTACTAGACTCCCTCTAACATAGAAAACATGATGTCGTATGGGTAATTGTGCATAAGTTTACTAAATTTGCTCATTTTCTGCCTTTTCGTCCCAACTATTCTTTAGATAAACTTACAGATTTGTATTTGAATGAGATAGTGAGACTGCATGGAGTACCATTATCTATCATTTCAGATCTTGATCCTCGATTTACTTTAAGATCCTGGAAAAGCATACAGAAAGCTCTGGGAACTCAAGTTAAGTTTAGTAATGCTTTCCATCCCTAGACAGATGGACAGTCTGAACGGGTTATACAGACATTGGAAGACATGCTTCAAGGTTGTGTGTTAGAGCTTCCATGAAGTTGGGATAAGTATTTAGCTTTGAAGGAGTTTTCTTACAACAACAGTTATCAGAACAACATTAGTATGGTGCCTTATGAAGCGTTGTATGGTAGAAGGTATAGAACTCCAGTATGTTGTACTGAGTTGAGTGAAAGTAAGATGATCGGGCCTGAAATTGTGAAAGATACTGAAGAAAAGATTTAGATTATTCAAAAAAGGTTGAAAGCTGTCAGTGATAGGCAAAAGTCTTATACTGATCTAAAAAAAAGGCATATTGAATATCAGGTAGGCAATAAGGTGTTCTTGGAAGTGTCACTGTGGAAGAATATACTTCAATTTGGTAAGAAGGGTAAACTTATTCTACAATACATTGGCCCTTACAAAATTCTTAAAAGAGTTGGATCAGTAGCTTATCAATTAGCTCTTCCAGAAGAATTGGACAAGATATATGATGTGTTCCACATTTCTATGCTAAGAAAATATCAGCTTGATGTGACACATAAAATTTCAGTGTAAGAA
>JAOQMP010095953.1:0-15725 GCA_027563575.1 Erythroxylum pedicellare
TAAAGTCTTATGAGTGATTTTGATACGTGATCTAGAATTTGCTACAATAGTGATTACTTAGAAAGCTTGGAGACACTATATGTATGGTGACAATTTGGAAATATTCAGGTTAATAAAGTCTGAGGTAATTATGGAGTTTGAAATAATTGAATATAAGGCTAAGACAATGGATAAAAATACTGAAAGATTTTAAATGGTACAAAGGAGTACTATCCCAGTAGAGCTAATATTTTAATTTGATATATTGAACAGAAAATTCAATGATAGTGTATCACGAATTCAGATATTGAGTTTACCAAACCTAGTGCAATGAAGAGCATAAAATGTTTAGTTAAATTTTGGACAAATCAAAGTATTATTATCTGTATTGAAAATAAAGATTTTTTTGTATGAAAAGATTAGCAAAGCCCAAATTAAGGATTCAAAAATTATGAATCTTATTAATAAATTGAAAATAAATCTGAATTTTGAGTTTGAATATCAAAAATATCTTTTGTGATCATAGAAAACTATGTATACTCGATAAAGATGATTATGTAAAGAGATTATTAAAGAAAGCTCAAAGAGCAACCTATGCTATACATCCTAGTATAATATATGAAAATAACATTTTAGCGGCCACAGATGAAAAAGCAAGTAACGGAAGGTATAACTGAATGTTTGATTTGCCAACAGTCTTAAAGGCTGGAGATATGTTTGTAATTTATAGTTTAGAGGTCTTAGAAACATAAGATCAATATACAATTCCGATTGAATTTGATTATGAAGATCGTTATCGTAGCTGTATCAGTAGGACACTGTATAAGGTGTTATTGACAAAAAGAGTCATCCACCTTTATATTGGGATGAATAAGGCTTGAAAAAAATGGTTAAAGGACAGAATTGATTGGAGAAGTTGTTGATAAGTGAAACTGATTTATGTTAGAAATTAAGTGATTCAAGAAAGATATACGAGTTAGGTGGATCATCACAGTGATTCAAGAAATATAAACGTGTTAGGTGGATCAACACCGAAGATATGAAATATGATGAGACTTACATAAGAGTTAAGTGTATTAACACTAAAGAGATGTGAAATATCAAGCGAAAGGTGAAATAATTCTAAAAATATTCCCATGGCAAGGCATGCTTAAATTGAGAAAACAAGGGAGCTAAGCCCGACATAAAATGGTTTATATGAAGTTATTGTAAGAATAGCACCATATACTTATGTGTTAGTATTACCAACAAAGATGTCTTAGATTCATAATGTGTAATATGTGAGTAAGTTAAGAAATATCGATACGATTTGACATAGATGTAATGTCCGCACAGGAAGTGAAACTTATGAATAATTTGAGATATATTAAGGAACTAGTTAGGATAGTGAGTGACAAAATAAGTGATTGAAAGACCTAGTAGTCTATCAACTATGGTCATTTGGAAGAAACTATTCAAATGATGAGGTTATATGGAAAACGGAGGAGCATATGAGGAAACAATACCCCTGCCTTATTGATCAACCAGATAATAATTTCGAGGACGAAATTTATTAAGGGAGGGCGAAAGGTAACATCCTGTTCCTATACTAAGGGTTAGAACCCTAAAATTTGGTACATGTGAGATCAATGAGAAATTAAAAAGAATGTATTTCATGCTCATGCATAATATTAGCATACACGCATGTGAATTTGAATTTTTGCACAATAAAATGATAGTACATGCACTCATGTGGCATTTTTCGGGTATAATTGAATTATAAATGTATCATATTGAGAATTGTGGTTTTCATATGTTGGAAATTGACTTGGAGAGTGTATTTTATAGATTTAGAATTTTAGGTGAAGTTTGTGAATTTTCCGAGAATTCAAGGTATTTTTGGACTAGAAAAAATGCCAAGTCATAGAAGAATTGAGGAATAGTAGTACAAATAAGAGTCCAATGGTAGTGTAAATTTTTATAAGTGATATTAAGATTTAATGACAAGTGTAACTGAAGATTAGGAGAAAATTGGATCGAAATTGGAGACAAATAGACTAGCTTATTAAAAGACCAAAATGAGACCATAGGAAAGTGACAAGTTTCATTACCCCTCTCCACATACTGTTCTTTTACCTAAATGAAAGACCATATTGTGGTCTCTCACTTATCATTTATGACACTTACTTCTTTTCTTCATTTTCTTCATTTTCTCTCATCTTCTCATTCTTCTTTCCATCTACGAAACTCACTCTCACCTCACCATGTTCATTTTTATCCAACTCCTTCACTTTGTTTCTTCTAGGTTCATTGTCTTCTCCTTCTTTTTGCTAAAACACCTAACCCATTTCACCTTGGAAGTTGATTTTCGTGGTTGTTGAAGAAGCTAGGGTTTCTTAGTGATTTGAAGAAAATGAAGCTAAACAAGTAATTATAAGCATGAACTTTTCTTGATTTGTTTAAGGAAGCATATTTAATGATAGTTAGAGGTTAAATGGACATAAAATGGTTATTTATGTATGCTAGAATATGGGTAAATAAATGAATACATTGATGTCTTTCTTTTACGTGTATGATGATTAATGATTCATAAATTGATGTAGAGATGAATTAGAGTTAGAAATGAACATTGTTAAAGTTTGATGGACATGTACAGAGGTAGTATTTCCATTGAAAATGCATCTGCGTTTTTGCCATATCTTGGTTTATAGACATCTAAATGAGATGATTTTAAGTTCATATTAAACTAAAGACGTATGGCTATATTTTCATGAAGGAATCAAAATTGAATTCTATCTCTAAGAGTTTCAAAATTTATCTCGAAGTTGGGTTTGTGGATTTTATCACGGTTTAGAACAGTTTGTAGTGTTTTTAGCATAACTTGCAGAATATTGAACCAAATTGCACGAAATTAGTTTCATTTCAAACTTAGGACGTGAAGGAACAATGTTTAGAAGAGTGTTTTACCTAAATCTTTCATTTTCCTTATCAAAATTGTGATGAAACATTGACCCAAAGTTCTGTTTTCAAAGGAGCCATAATGAAGTTTGAAAAAGAGGGGATCTCATGATCATGCACAAGCATGATCATGAATATTAAGGGTCATAAGAGATCTCACAATCGTGCATAAGCACGATTGTGCATAGGGAAGGTGTAGTGAAAGTTGACATATGCGAAAATCCTTTGATCTTTTGGCCATAACTTCTTCTCCCGACCTCCAAATGACATGGGACTTGAACCATTGGATTCGTAACACATTGATATTCATATTCACCAAAAATTATAACCATTTGAAATCATTAGGGAGAGATTAATTGATTAATTTGGGATGGAATTGATGAGGAGTTTTGGAAAATGATAGCTGGAGTATTTTTACTGAACATGCTTCGGTATTTTAGGCATAACTTGTTATGTAGTTATCTAAATGAGATGATTTTTAATTTGAATTAAACTAGAGGATAGGGATATAATTTTTCTGAAGGAGTCAAGATTTAATTCTATTTGTATAATTCCATATTTTTGAATTAAAGTTGAGTACAGGATACTATTTAAGCTTATGAAGAGTCTGAATTATTTAATTATAACTTTTGGGGTACTGAACCAAATTGAATGATTCTGGTGCCATTAGAAACTTAAGACAATGGGGAAAGATTTTTTAGAAAACGGTATTATCAAATAACTTCATTCACCTAATCAGAATGATCATGGAAAATTAACCCAAAGGTTTGGATTTTTGGAGGTGATATAGGACTAAAATGAGAATTTGGATAATTGTTTGATCTTGTAATGCTAGAATAACATTAATGAGTGAATTGTTGGTATTAAAGTACCAAAGACATGTTTATAATAGAGATGAAGTGTTTCATATGATTAAAGTTATGATTCAACGAGAGGAGTAAAGTGTATCTAGTAAAAGTGAATGAGAAATAGGTTATTATGAAAGCAAATGATGCTAAAAATAAGAATATGATAAAATGTGAAATTTGATAATATACTCGGGATTGTTATGAACATGCAATGTACATATTCCATATGCACACGTGTGCATAAATGAATACTTATAATTGTACAAAATTATTAATGTGTGTGTGCAATGTGTGTATTGCATAATTTTGATGTGCAGGATAAACATCCTAATCTGGAGCTTACTGTGAGTCGTCCTAGATGGTCTCCTATTATTATTTTTCTGAACTTCAATTTCTGCATTGAATAACTACGGTTATGATTATTATGCAATGTGAATATAATTGATATGAATGTGATTTGCTTATGTTGATGTCGGACAATGAGGGTCCGAGACTTGATGCATAAATGTGATATTGAAGTACTACTTGTATGTGAATGACAAGAAATAAGTGTTTCTCAACATTTATGTTGACTGCCAGACCATGGTCTGAGGATAAATATATTCTGAATGTGAATGTGTATATGAATAAGAAAAGTGATTCTCAACTTAATTATTGAATGCTAGACCAAGGTCCGATGATGAATGTGAAAGTGATTGTGAATATGAAATCATGTGACTGATTAAAAATATGTGTATATGATGCATTGCATTACATGAATGCATGAAACATAAAGGCAATTGTGACTAAAGTAGCCACCAAAAAGAACTTAAAGCTCAGAATGTTAAAAAGAGCCTCGGGCTCAGTGTGAATGTACCCGATATCCACTAAGGGATATGAGACATTATATGATACATCTCAGTATCCACAAGGGATACGAGCCATCTCGGTATCTATAAGGGATATGAGCTAACAAAAAGGAAATTGGTCATAATAAAATAAGAAACAAAAGTGAGTCATATTGTTCATTGCATTTATAAGTGATATGTGTATTTTGTAATAAGGAAATTATCAGTATGATTGCTTTGAAAGTGATATATGATGTTATGTGCTAAATGAACAGGTGTGAATGAAGTGCTTACATGATTGTGAAATTTTAGTGATTAACATGATTATAAATGAAATGACATGAATGATGTGATTATATGAACTGTATGTATTATGTGATTGAGTGAGCCATCCAAGATGGTCACTCACAGAGTTCGCAAAATTCACCCAAAATTTGTAATATTTTTTCAAGCTCAGAAGAATTACCCTATTGGACAAATGGGAGTATAGCCACTACATTCAAGTAAAGAGGTAGAGGTCAAGATCAGTTGACGTCTGCATTTATATTTTCTTATTTTTGTATCAAGTGTATTTGAATATGTTTCGGTATGTGATAACTTTTCAAAGTGGAAAGATTTGTAAATGAGAATGATCTTGAGTGTAATAATAATAAATGTGTTTTTGATGTTATGAAAGAAAAGAATGGGCCCGAAATTTGATTGTTGATTTTCGCATATGTGTGTATTATTTTTTCCAAAAAAATTTGTACCGAGTTTCAAATGTTCGATTGTTCTAATATGCTACCCTTACGGGATTCGCACTCAGACATCACTTAGGATGTCAAGTACGGGTCTTGCGAGAGTGGGGTGCTACAATAGGAGTAGTTTAACATGATATCTAGTGAGGGATTCGTATAGTGATCACAATTGTTATTTGTTATAGTCATAGATTATCAGAGACCGCGTCATTGAATCAGCTGACCTTGAGTCAATAGGGGCTAATAGAGAGTCTCTTATGCCCCAGTTTGAACTAATGCCTCTGAGAGTACCTGACAGGAGAGAAAGGATATATGACAAACTTAACAAATAGGGAGTTGTAGACTTTTTCGAAAGTGTAGACCCTATCGAAGCAGAGAACTGGTTAGAGCGGATAGTAAGGATATTGGAACAAATGGATTGTGAACTGAACGAGAGGTTTGATTATATTGTCTCGTTACCAGAAGGCCTAGCTTACCAGTGGTGGAAGACTATTCCTGTTAATTTGGTCTGACCTTGTAGACTGATGTGGAAAGAATTTTTAAGGGCCTTAAAGGACAACTACATGCCAAAGATAGACTAAAAAAAAAGGGAGTTCCTAGATCTAGAAAAATGGAACCTCACTTTAGCCGAGTATGAAGTGCAATTCAATAAATTAAAGGGGTATGCTATAGCCTTGATCATGAATGAGAAAGAAAAATGTGAATGGTTCGAGGATATGTTGAATATGGAAATCAAAACGAGGCTGGCAATTACCAATTTGAGTAGCTTCATTAAGTTGAAAGTTGCTTCGATCAGAATTGAGTAGCTATTGATGGATGAATTCAGAATGGGGTAAGTATAAGCAAGAATCGAGACAGTCAGGGTTTAGACCGAGAGGTAGCTTTGGTTATTCTGGTATAGGTCAGACATCTAGAGGGTAGATTTATAGTAGACAACCACCGCAGATGCCTAGCTGTGAGTAATATGGGAAGAGACATAGTGGTAAATGTTGGAAGCTATTAAGAGCTTGCCTACATTATGGCTACTTCAAGCATCAGATCAAAGATTGTCCTACTATTGTTAGAGTACAATCGAGAGTGAGAGGAGGATCAGTAGATGAAATGATTGTCCAATAGAGTTGAGCTGGTAGAGTGGGACAAAGAGGCAGAGGTAGAACAAATTTTGTAGGTCCTAGTGCTAAAACTAAGGTGTGAAGCAATCAATCGTAGTCCCAGGCCAGGATCTATGCTATTATCAGATAGGAGGCTCAGGACTCCCCATATGTCATTGCAGGTGTGTTATATGTTTTTCAATTTAAGGCATTTGCATTGCTAGATCCAAGATCTACGCATTCATTTATCACATTACATCCGGCATCTAAACCGTATTGTGATAGAGAGATGTTAAATTGTGGCTAAGTAGTGAGTACGCCTATAGGTAGTACCATAGTAATTAGGGAAGTATGTCAAGAGTGTATTATTCGAATTGATCAGGATGAGCTGAAAGCTATCTGATAGTCTTGCAATTAAGAGAGATAGGTACTATCTTAGGTATGGACTGGCTCACTACACACAGGGTTATGATGAACTGTTACACTAAAGAGGTGATTATTGAATCTCCTACTTAGCTAAGAATAATATTTTAGGGTGTTAGTCAAGCAGCGCCAGCTAGATTAATTTCCTCAATGAGTGCATTTAGGTTGATTTGGAGTGGATGTGAGGCTTACCTAGCCTATGTAACTGATATCAGTACTGAGTAGACAATTCAGGATATTCTTGTTGTTAGGGATTTCCTAGACATGTTTCTTAGTGAATTACTAGGATTACCCCCAGATAGGGACACATAGTTCACCATTGACCTTGTCCCTGGTACTGCTCCTATATCAATTCCTCCATATAGGATGGCACTTGTGGAACTTAAGGAACTTAAGACCCAGTTGCAGAGGACTTCATCAAACCTAATGTATCACCTTAAGGAGATCTAGTCTTATTTGTGAAGAAGAAAGATGGAACCTTAAGGTTGTGTATTGATTATAAGCAGATGAATTGAGTGACAGTGAAAAATAAGTATCCTTTACTAAGAATTGATGATCTACTTAATCAACTACAGGGAGCTCAGGTATTCATTAAATTGGATCTGAGATTAGGGTACTATTAGTTGAAGAGAGCAGAAGTTGACGTACCAAAGAGTGCATTCAATATAGGCATTTTAAGTTTTTGATAATGTCTTTCAGATTTACGAATGCTCTAGCAACTTTTATGGCACTGATGAATAAGGTTTTTTAACCTTACCTAGATCACTTTGTGATTGTATTTATTGATGACATTTTGGTGCATTCAAATGGTAGAGAGGAACAATTCTAGCATATGAGGCTAGTTATATGGATTATGAGGGAGAAACAGTTGTATGAAAAGTTCATTAAGTGCGAATTCTAACTTGATCAAATGGTATTTTTGGGTCACATAGTGTCTAGGTAGGGTATTTAGGTGGAACCAAAGAAAGTTGAAGCAGCGATGAAGTAGGAAACCCTAAGGAATGTATCTAAGATTTGGAGTTTCCTTGGATTAGCTGGATATTATAGGAGGTTTATAGAGGGATTTTCATTGATCTCAACCACTTTAACAAGGCTTCTAAAGAAGAATGTAACCTTCAAATGGACGGATGAATACCAAAGGATTTTTTAGAAATTAAAACATCAATTGACTATAGCACCAATGTTAGTCATTCCATCTGGATTAGGAGGATATGCAATATATAATGATGCTTCACACCAGGGGTTAGGATGTGTTCTGATGCAGTATGGTAGAGCAATTGCAAATGCACCGAGACAACTGAGACCTCATAAATTCAACTATCTGGTTCATGATTTAGAACTTGCTGTAGTGGTATTTGCTTTGAAGATTTGGAGACATTATCTATATGGTGAGACATTTTAGATATTCATAGATCATAAAAGTTTAAAGTATTTGTTGAGTTAGAAGCAACTGAATATGATACAAAGAAGATGGATTGAGTTGCTAAAAGATTATGATTATACGATTGAATATCATCTTGGTAAAGCTTCTAATGCCTTAAGCAGGAAATCTAATAGTAATGTGCACAGATTCAAACCTCGAGATTACCAAATCTAGTCGAGTTGAGAGTCTTAAACGTTGAGTTAAATTTATGAAAAAATGAGGCATTATTAGCTAGACTAAAACTTAGGTCATTATTATATGAAAGGATCAAGAAAGCTTAAAGCAAAGATCCAGAATTAGAGAAGCTGATTAACAAGTTGAAACAAAATTTAAATTATGAGTTTGAATTGAGAGGAAAAGATTGTGCATACGTGATGTTGATAATCTAAGGAAAGAGATTTTGGAGGAAGCTCACTTAGCAACTTATGTTATTCATCCTGGTACTACCAAGATGAATAATACACTGAAACAACAATTTTGGTGGCCAGGGATGAAGAAGCAAGTGGCAGAGTATGTTGCTAAATGTTTGACTTATCAACAAATTAAAGCAAAGCATAAGGCTCTGATTAGAAAGTTACAGTCATTACCTATTCTGGAGTTGAAATAAGAGAGGATCACTATGGATTTCATTATGGGTTTACTAAGAAGTCCAAGGCAATATGATGTCATATGGGTCATTATTGATAGATTGACAAAATCAGCCCATTTCTTACCTTTACGAGAGAATAATAAATTGGATCAATTAGCCCGAAGGTATGTTAATGAGGTAGTGAGTTTGCATGGTGTTCCATTGTCTATTATGTATGATCAAGATCCCATATTCATTTTTAGATTCTGAGGTAGTTTACAAATAGCATTGGGTACAAAGTTGAATTTTAGTACAACATTTCGTCCTCAAATAGAAAGACTAAGTGAGAGGACTATTAAGACTGTTGAAGATATGCTCAAGGCTTATGTTTTGGAGTTCCAAGGAGCATGGAATTAATATGTAGCCCTTATTGAATTTACTTACAACAATTATTTGCACAGTAGCATTGGTATATCTCTGTATGAGGCATTATATGGCCGAAAGTGTAGATCGACATTATATTGGGAAGAAGAGGGCCTAAAGATTGTTGAAGGTCTAGAATTGATTTAAGACACTGTTGATAAGGTGAAATTGATCCGCAGTAGAATCAAGGTGGCTTAAGATAGACAGAAAAGTTATGCAAATCAACATCAAAGAGATATAGAGTACCAAGTGGGAGACAAAGTGTTCGTAAGAGTGTCGCCTTGGTGAGGAGTGCAAAGGTTCGATAAGAAGGGTAAGTGGAGCCCTACAAACATTAGTCTATATGAGATTACTGAGAAAGTTGGACTAGTGATACACAGACTAGAACTACCAGTTGAGATGACTCATATTTATAATATGTTCCACATTAGTATGCTCAGAAGATATTGATCAGATCGGACCCATTTGATACCTGTACAGGAAGGAGAGATTTCAAGTAATTTGAGTTATATAGAAGAACCAGTCAAGATAGTGGGATATCGAACTAAACAATTGAGAAACCGAGTAATCCCATTGGTTAGGGTTCTTTAGAGGAATCACTCAAGAGAAGAAGCCACATGAGAAATTGGAGAGAATATGACAAATCAATACCCCCACCTATTTAGTCAATCAGGTAAGAATTTCAAGGATGAAATTTCTTAAGGGGGAGAATTGTACTAACTCCTTTCTACACTTAAGGATTTAATTGTTAAATTGAGTCATATCATATGAGAATTCATGAAGTTCATTTCATTTTCATGCAGTATATTCGCATCTATACATGAATCATGATTTAGAGACATTGTAAAAATAGTATATGCACTCATTTGACATATCTTGGGGTATGAAAGATCTTAAATGATTATGATGTAATTGTGTGTTGATTATGACTTAATTTTTGTTTGATGGATTATAATTAGTGAATTGGGAATTTATTGTTACAATTGAGTGATTTATAAGGTGATATGTGCAACTAGTTTTGGAAAAATGTTAAAAGACAAGATAAATTGATACATGGAAATTTAGGATGACTAGGTCTATGAAATAGTGTCACGTGGCAATGGAGAATGAGTAACAAATGGCTTAGGAAATTATGAGACAAATGGCTTAGTGATTGAGGGACAATTGGACTAGTTGTTAAGTGACAATTGGTAGTTTAGGAAGAGGACATAAAACCTAGCTTTCTACTTGATAAGTGTCTTGCCAAGTGTCTCAATCCTTTCCACACACATACACCAATGACACACACATGAAAGATCACCTTTTCTTTTTTTCTTGCTAGATGCTAATTCCTCCTCCTTCACTCATTATAGACACCCATACATAGCCATTAGAACCATAAGATTTTTCTAAAATTTTGCACTTTTTCAGTCCAAAATTTTGTTGCCTTCATCTTATCGTTGAACCCCTTTTATTTTTTCATCTTATTTTTGGAGTATGCTTTATCCTTACATATTTGGAGGGCTACATTATCTTCATGATTCAGGAGGTTTTGAGTTAAACAAGTAAGTGATTTATTCATCTATTGTGACACATGTTAACATAACTTTTATGATAATTATTTAGGGGTGAACTTGGTTGTGGTATTAATGATGATGTTATGCAGGAAATTTGATGGATGAATTGATTTTGTTTTTATGTATGAAACTGTAGGTTAGAGGTTGTTCAATGGATGATTTTAGAATGGGATTTGAAGTATAATTAAGTTGTAATTGAGGTATAATTAATAGACTATTATGATGGTATTAGAATCTGGAAAAATTTTGAAGGAAATGGATGGTGAACTTTCTATTCACCCATCCCATGATCGTGGAAGCTGCATAAGCTCCTTCCTACGAATGTGGGAAATGAATTGAAGTGAGAAACTTTCCATTTTGTATTTCCACGATTGTGGAAAGGTACCCCATGATTGTGAGAAATGCTTTGAAACGAAAAATTATGTTTCGTGAGATTGTTGAACCAACTAAGGATAAGCTACTTTAGCTTTGTATATTAAAACTTGATTAAGGCTTGAAATGAACCTAGATTTTTGTTGTATTTTTTATAAGTTTAGGTTGTTAATTGAGATTATAACTTAAGGAATGAATTGTTTGAGATTAATGTATCTAAATCTGAAATTATGAGTTATTAAAGGAATGAAGGTGTTCTTATGGATGCAAATGTGATCCAAAGGATGTGAGAAATGTGAATTAGGGATGAATGAATGAGAATTGGGAAATTGTGTGAATATATAATGCTAGAAAAGGATTGGTCAATGAATGATTGATTGATTGATCTAGAGAAATCAAGTTTTATTAAGGCATAAACCTAATTACAAACAGGATACATACAAGTTATGATGAATGAATGAGCAAGATTTGTTAATAAGATTACATACCTGGGATACTCAATTAAGCAATAATTAAACATAACACATATACATGTGTATGATTGAGTACTCATTTAATTAAACAAGTTAGTAATATGTAAATACGTGTGTATTGCACGATATAGAAACACAAATTGATCAACAACATCCAGACATTGCCGGATCGTTAAAGAAATAGCTAATCTAGAGTATACTATGAGTTAATCTAGATGTTTTCTCATTATAATTGATTTGTTTTTGTTTAAATTCCAATTATTGAATTGTTACCTATAAGTTGGTGGTAATTCCCAACATTGATAGTCCGAGGTGTCCAATATTTGGGAATGTATTCGAAGTGTTATCTACTTATATATGAATATAAAAAAATGAGTGCTCAACCCAATGTTAAATGCCGAACTTAGATCCAATGAATGTGATAAATGACTGCGCATACTGAATGAAAATGATTGAAAGTATATTATATGAAATGATGCATTTCATGACATTAATATGCATGATCAGAGTTGTGACCAAATTGAACAATGTGAAAAAGAGCTTAAAGCTCAAGATATGTGCACACAGAGCCACAGGCTCAGTTATTAATAAGTATGATATCCATAATGGGTACAAGACAGTATCTGAAATGAGCCCAATATCTGTTATGGATATAGGAAAGTTAAATAGGCGCTCATTCATAACAAAAATAAAAATATAAGTGGAGTCTCATGTGCATTTGCATATGCATATCCTTACATGTATCTTGAGAATGATTGGAAAGAACTATTGATTTGTGTTGAATAGTGATGTGAAATAGTTGTGTATAGGTTGATGATATGAATGATTAAGATGAGTGATTGGATTATTCTGAGATAACTTTATAAAATGCTTATATTCCTAATATGCTTGTGAAATATGATATGTATATTGTGATTTGATATACAAACTGAGTGATGTGATGAATGAGAATTGGTTCTAAATAATGTGATATATTCGTTAAATGGGTTTTATACGTGTGATATTTATGTTTTGACATGAGTGAGCACATCGATGATGGTTCACTCACTGAATTCGCAAATTCATCAAAATTGCGACATTGATTTTCAAGTATTAGGCTGACTTAACTTTTAAGGCATTCTAGTAGCAACCTAGTATTGTTCGCTTTGGAACCAAAAATGGCTCAAAGGTCCGGTCAGCTGATTCTGAAACATTTAGTTAAATTGTCTTACTCCAGCACCCAGTTTTATGTTGTATGCGTTGTATAAAGCTATTAACTCATGCATGAAATGATTAGTCAAAATCATTTTCACATCTTTAAATATTTAGGTAGTCATAATGCATTGCTAGATGCCAATCTTGATTTATGGATATAAATACTTTAATTAGAGAATTAAAAATAAATTAAAGGAGTTTAATTTATCTAATCCTAAATATTATTTAAGGTTATAATTTATATTCATTACCAACGTATTTGGGAACCTAACAAGTTACATACAAAGAACAGGTTGAAGAAAGAAAAAATATTTTAATCAAGTTAGACTTGAATGTAAAGTTTGAGAAACCTTATGATTAAATATGAGATGGTTGATCTTATTTGGACATAATTGGTATGTAATTATAATTATTTGTAATTCTAATTAAAATTTAATTAAAATTAGAAGTTTTCAATTAAATTACTATTATGTCCAAAACATGTTATAAATAGACTTAAGCTCTAAGAGAGCTAGCACTTCTAGCTTAACCCTTCTTTTAATACGTTCTGAATACTGTTAGAGACCATAAACCTATGCGGTTATTATGGTTGAGATGGGTCAGTTTAAAAAATGGTTAAAGGGAAATGCGAAGAAAATTAATATGTTAATCATTTTACGAAATTTTAGTAATTTTGGCTTTTGAGAAATCAAAACAAAAAAAAAATGTAATTATTCTACTACATACGGATCGGATCTCACCCAATTTCCAATATGAACTACATGTTACACGTAAATCTTTCACAATAGAAAAAAAAAAGGGACCACAATGTCTCCTTCGTCTTAACCTAGAAAACATAAATCAAAATCAATTAAAATATTAACTAACATATAGTTTCAGTTAATGAGTAAGTGAGAGACGGGCTATGCACCAAACTTAGGAGTATATAAGACAAGCGTCAAAAATTGCCTAAGGAACATAGAAGAAGAAATGAGAAGACAAGCGGCAAGGATTGTAAGATAAAAAAAGAAAAATAAATGAGAATAAAACCGTCAAGGATTATCAAAGGAATAAAGAAGTGTAGAGGATTGCCTAAAGAATAGAGAAGCGGGGATTACGAACTAGGATGCTCGAGCCAGACAACACTGGAAAATTTTCAGACGTTGTCATTTGACTCTAGAATATTTGAGACACGTGACAACATTTAGGAGATTCTCAAAGGTTATTATTTAACTATGGAATGTTTGAACGTTTAGGAGATTCTTAAAAGTTGTTATCTTGCTCTAAAATAAGTTTTTTGTTTAATTTTTGGACCCAATTTGTTAAATAAGATGTACATCTAGTAAGGAGTTTAAGAAATAAAAATGTTAAATAATTTTTTTAATAAAGTATTGAGCAAGATGTTAAGATGAAATTTAAATTAAACATTAGTAAAGTATACGTATTTTTACTTTTTGAAATATTTAAATTTAAATTAAATTCTAATATTTAACTCAATTACCTTCTTAAGAACTGGGCACATTGAAGCAATCAATTCTCTCTAACGTTTGTCGTAACACTCTATTAGAAGAAAACATAAAAGTAAGCAAGTCACATCCTTGCATTATACGTATCACATCATGACTCCAGGTTCGAAGACATTTTCGAGCTTTGATGGTACCTAAATTTTTATCCGAAGTTAAATGACTCTTATGCCTAGTGATGTAAAAATTGGACTGGATTGAACCGTTTGATCAAATTAAACATAAATCGGACTGATGTTTTGGTTCAACTTTTACTTTTTACAGATGTGAATGAAAACCAACCATTAAATAGTAAACCCACCGTTTCCTCTGAACCATGAAGATCCACATGCGGCTTCGTGGCCCAAACTAGTAACCACATAAAGACAACAAGGAACACCAATTACAAAGATCATACTCAAAAACCCTACATCGAAGCTTACATGCATTTATACCTCCATACCTAACACAACATCCAACAAATTTTTACAAACCTTAAGCTCCTACTCGCTCTGACGCACATAGGTGAGGCATCTCCGACGGTGGCAATGGAGGGTGGAGATTTAAAAAAAAAACAAGTATAGGAACTATTGAGGCAATAACAGTTTAGACTCTATAGTTAGAGAGACAGAGTACAGAGATGAGAGAATACAGAAGTGCTCAGGCTTTTGGTGTTGTGGTTACTTTAAGTTGCATTAATTGAGAATATTAACATATTATAACTATAGAACAGTGGTAGAAATTGCATTAATTCTTTACTGCTGTTGGTTTGCATAATGTCATTGTTTTCAAGAATATTAATTTATTATAACTATACGACAGTGCCAGAATCTCTTATGTTTCCACCTAAATGTGGCATTCATAGGTAAATAAATAAAACATGAGAAATTTCTTTTCGTTTTAATTTTTAACCTTCTAGTTTTCATAAGCTACTATACTATAAAGAGAAGCGATTATATTAGAAATAAATAGTGAAATTTTAAAGTAAGATGAAGACTTAGATTTTAATTTTTTATGATATTAAAAACATTAGAATTTGTTGATCAAAATTCAAAACAAAACACAAAATTAATTTAAACTTTAAAGAAGCAAATTAAAATTTTATTAATTAGTAATTTAGTATAGATAATTAATTTTATTTAAGATAATTTAAGAGTATATTAAGGAGTGATATTTAAACTTTAAAGAAGCATATTTAAAGAGTGATGCTAAAAAATTTATTAATTATTACTTTTGTTAGAGAAATAATTTTGTTTAGGATAATTTAAGTATGTGTTAAGGAGTGATATTTAAAATTTAAAGAAGTGTATTTAAAGTGTAACATCCCATCATCGATGGGAAGGGTAAAATAGTAAATTGGGACGAGTTATGAGCGTGTAAACTCATCTCGGCA
>JAOQMP010096009.1:0-15716 GCA_027563575.1 Erythroxylum pedicellare
ATTGGTGCAGATCTGGGTTTCGCATTTATGGCTATAAGAGGAGCATCAATTATTAGGCCACTATTGTTGGACGGTTCCAATTATCTCGCATGGAAATCACGGATAAAATTCTTTATTTAGATACAGGGAGCAAGAGCATAGAACTCGGTGTTACATGGCTGGACACATCCGATGATTATTGATGATAAGGGAGAGACAATTCTAAAAGATCCATCTAAATGGACAAGAGTTGAAGAAGAAAGAGCATTTGGAAACTCACAAGCATTGCACATAATTTTTAGTGCTATTGATGAAGGACGCTTCTTAATGATATCAGCCTATGAATTGGCTAAAGAACCATGGCATACTTTGCAGACTATTCATAAAGGGTCTAAATTTGTGATAGTGTCAAAACTATAGACGTTAGCTGTGAGGTTTGAAGACCTAAAGATGGATGAAAATGAGACTATTGGAGACTTTCATGAAAGATTGCGAGATATAGTGAATCAGTAACTCGAGAAGAAATATTCCAATATGAAACTAGTCAAGAAGACGTTGAGATCATTACCTTCAAGATTTAATCCAAAAATTGCAGTAATAGAGGAGGCCCACGACATTAATGATCTGTCATTAGAGAAGGTAAATGGAATTCTTACAAATTTTGAAATGAATCTTTTAAGGGCTAAACAAGAAAGAAGCAAATGATTGGCACTATAGGTTGAAACTGGAAAAGGTATGAATGATGTAAAAGATGAATCTGACGAGAATGAGGATATGGAGGTATTAAAACAAGAGTTTAGCAAGTGGCTGAAGAGAGTAAAAAAGGATAGATCCAAGTTTAGGAAAAATGGCAGGAGCTCATCGAATAACAACTTCAAACAAAAAGCCAAAACTTAAAAGGGAGAAACAAAGTTAAAGAGAATTCAATGACATGAGTGTCAAGGCTTCGAGCATGTTTAAGCAAAGTGTGCTAACATCTTGAAGAAGAGAAAAGGGAAATCCTATATGAGCGCTTGGAGTGATAACGAATCTGGAAGTGAAGAAGAAGCTGTGAATAGTACTGTATTAGTTACTTTGTACAGCAAAAGTCCAGTTACTTGTTTAACAATAAATGAGAAACAAAAAGTGAGTAAAATAGGAAATTTTGGGAAAACGCAGACGATTTAGCTTAAAGCTCTATCTCATATTATAACAGTGATGACAGTACTTCATATGATAAAAAGGAAGGTATTTATGAAGCCTATGAGTTAATGTATGGTAAATGGGTCCAAACATGTAAGAAAAACGAGAAGTTGAAGGAGGAAAACACTTCCATGAAGAACATCATTCAAGATTGTCTATATTAGATGAGCTTGGTAAAGCTAGAAAGAAATAGTTAGTACCGAAAAGGGATTGAGAATATTAAATGGAGGCATAGAGAAGCTAGAAAAGTTAATGGAAATTGGTAAGGTGAAAGGGGATCTTCAAGGCATTGACTATAAGGGTGAGTGTTCTAAAGTTAATGCGGAGAAAAACGATATGTCCAGATCCATCCATGAAGAAATTTTGAGGAAGAATTGAAGGTTTGTACCCACATGTCATTTTTGTGGAGTTATTGGGCATATAACGTCGAGATGCTACAAGATGTTACAAATGATGTTTCAAAAGGTCAAAACCAAAAATCTAGAGACTTTCCATTAAATTTCCAATAGCAGCCCATGGTACCGAAACACATTTAGATTAAAAAGGGTCAATTATAAGCACAAAGACATTGTGAAGGAAAAACAAGAAATTGTTTAGATTCACAATTAGTTATTGCTTATGAAGAAATTGTTCAGACAAAACATAAATCAATTACAACAAAAGAAGAAACTGATGACAAAGATAATATGACGAGGAATAAAGCCAGGTTTGAATTTCTTTAGGGGGCACAGGGACTATGTACTTTACAATTTTGAAGTATTTTTATATTGTTTAAAAAACGAAACATAAAAAAGATCTGTTTTTTTTAGTTATTTAGTTTTTATGTTGCCATTGTCATCCCATCTTTTTAGTAATTTGCATTGTGACTTCTATTTGGCTCTACCAAGGACTCTTCAGCTCTCTCATCAATGTCAGTCTCTCTCTCGGGTTTCTCTCTCTCTCAGTACGTTAGCAACACTCAACTTTATTTGCTTGGGTTTATGAATTTGATCAGTCTTATGAAGGTGGAATTGAAGTAAGAAATGATTTGTTGGCATGTGTATTGACTTGTGGTAGATTATCATCTTGGCATGCTTATAATTCTTCCACTGAACCTGTTACTGATTTTTATGTTTCTTTATTCAGTGAGATTGATTGTGTTGAAGGCATTTTTAGTTTTGACAATGTTTTTTCCCAAGGGGAAGACATCAGATTGTTTATAGTCAATATTCCATTCAGGGAGAGATTTTAAGGTATATGCGTGACTATTCGTCATACCTTTTGACATCTTTTTATCCCAAGGGGGAGCAATTTGGATGAATAGATATTTGATGGATGTTCATTATTACTTCTTTGGATGTTTCTTGAACTTGAAGAATTTGATGGATGTTCTTTAGAAATTGACCTTAGATTGAGGGGGAGTATTATAACTTCAATACATTTATATATTCGTTTATGTGACTCAAGAGAAGTTTCTGTTTATGACAAAAAATGCTAAAAAGGTTGAGATTGTTAGGTTATTTACTATATCCTATTATTTTAATTTTGGCATTTTTTATTATTGAATATTCAGATAATAACAAAAAATATAAATTAAAAAGTCTTACTTGAATTGGTTTCTTGGATAGAGTTGTTGTGCAAATAGAACTCTAACTTGAATTGAAAAGCTATATAGATAATCTTCTTTTTAAGAAAGAATCCCATTTTGGATAGTAGCCTATCTTGAGATGTATCACATATCTTTGAAGACTCATAAGTGAATTAGGAAAAAATGCATGATTGATTTTGAGTGAATTATGTGGCAGTAGTGCAAAGTGTGAAATTGGAAGAGTATATACGTGTTTGTCTCCAGCTGCATTTTTACCTTTTGGGTGTTAGTGTGGGCCTTTAGCATTTTTCCTATCTTTGGATTGTTGCACGATTGCTAGAATTTTGACTGGGAGCTTTCAGCTTTGGGATTTTTAAATTGAATGGGTCCTTATTGATTCACGTATCACAAGTTGATAGGTCATCTCTCCTTGGACTACGTTGGTGTTGATTTTTAGGTTAACAGATTGCATATCTATTGCAATCTTTTCTAGCCAATTACATCACTTAGTTGTATCGTTGGTGTTGGAATTTTTCTTTGATGATGATTTTATGTTGTTAATTAACTCCATCTAGGGCATCAATGATTATTAATTGATTTCCTTATAGGCTATATATATTTTGGTTGACGAATATGTTATCGGTGCAGTTGTGGCTTCATGCTGCTGTTTATGTGAATTAGCCCATTATTGTTGCAACGACTTCCAGATTTATTTCAGTGGAGATGTAACGATTGGGAAGTTATCTTCTTTTTTGTCCCAAATGCATAATGTTTTTATTCTTAGTTGATTTATCACTTGAGTTATTTTTATTAATTGTCTTTTAATTAAAAGTTATTTAGAAAAATTCTCTAATGAGGTTAACACGAGTTGGTCATCTTATTACGTGTGAAAAACTTTTACGGGAAGTAAGGTTGAGAGATAGTATCAAGGGTTACATGGTTTTAGCTCAATAAAGCCTTAGGTAAATCTATTATACTTCAGTAAAAGCATTAAGCTGGATGAGGGCCCCACAGAGGTAGACAAGGTGTGTCGAACTAAGCTATCAAATTTTTTATGCTTTTTATTATTTCATTTTTGATTGCTTTTGTTTTCGTTTGTGATAGAAATGACCACGGTAAAATTGGAAAGTTTTCGAAACTACTACCCTCTACGGTTTATCAATTAGTATCAGACAAAGGTCACCGAATCAGAATTTGGTAGTAAGTTGGTGCAGATCCTAGTTTTGCAATTATGGCTATAAGAGAAATAGCATTAATTATTAAGCCACCGTTGTTGGACGGTTCCAATTATCCTGTATAGAAATCATGGATAAGAGTCTTTATTCAGGCATAGGGAACAAGAGCATGGAACTCGGTGTTACATGGCTGGACACATCTAATAATTATTGATGATAAGGGAGAGAAAATTCTAAAAGATCCATCTGAATGGACAAAAGCCGAAAAAGAAAGAGCATTTGGAAACTCACAAGCATTGCAACAATTTTTGGTACTATTAATGAAGGACGCTTCTCAATGATATCAGCCTGTGAATTAGCTAAAGAAGCATGGGATACTTTACAGACTATTCATAAAGGGTCTAAATTTGTGATAGTGTCAAAACTATAGATTTTATCTGTGAGGTTTGAAGAACTAAAGATGGATGAAAATGAGACTATTGGAGACTTTCATGAAAGATTGCGAGATATAATGAATTACTAACTCGAGAAGAAATATTCCAATATGAAACTAGTCAAGAAGACGTTGAGATCATTACCTTCAAGATTTATTCCAAAAATTGTAGTAATAGAGGAGGCTCACGGCATTAATGATTTGTCATTGGAGAAGGTAGTTGGAATTCTTACGAATTTTGAAATGAATCTTTTAACGGTTAAGCAAGAAAGAAGCAAAGGATTGACACTATAAATTAAAACTAGAAAAGGTATGAATGATGTAGAAGATTAATCTGAAAAGAATAAGGATATGGAGCTATTAACACTATAGTTTAGTAAGTGGCTGAAGAGAGTGAAAAAGGATAGACCCGAGTTTAGGCAAAGCGACGGAAGCTCATCAAATAATAACCTCAAACAATAAGACAAAACTCAAAAGGGAGAAAGAAAGCTAAAGAGAATTCAATGCCATAAGTGTCAAGGCTTCGAACATGTTTAAACAAAGTATGCTAACATCTTGAAGAAGAGAAAAAGGAAATCCTATACGAGCGCTAGGAGTGATAATGAATCCAAAAGTGAAGAAGAAGCTATGAATAGTACTGCGTTAGTTATTTTGTACAGCAAAAGTCTAGTTACTTGTTTAACAGTAACCGAGAAGGAAGTAACTGAAGATGAAAAAGTGAGTAAAATAGGAAATTTTAAGAAAAACGTAGACGATTCAACTCAAAGCTCAATCTCATATTATGACAATGATGGCAGTACTTCAGATGATGAAAAGGAAGATATTTATGAAACCTATGAGTTAATGTATGGTAAATGGGTCCAAACATGTAAGAAAAATGAGAAGTTGAAGGAGGAAAACACTTCCATGGAGAACATCATTCAAGATCTAGAGAAGAATTGTTGTCTATATTAGATGAGTTTGGTGAAGCTAGAATGAAATTAGTAAGTGCCGAAAAGGGATTGAGAATATTGAATAGAGGCATAGAAAAACTAGAAAAGGTAATGGAAATTAGTAAGGTTAAAGGGGAACTTCAAAGTATTGGCTATAAGGGTGAGTGTTCTAAAGTGAATGACGAGAAAAATGATATATCCAGATCCGTCCAAGAAGAAACTTCGAGGAAAAATCAAAGGTTTGTACCAACATGTCCTTTTTGTGGAGTTATCGGGCACATAAGTTCGAGTTGATATAAATGATGTTTCAAATGGGTCAAAACTGAAAATCTAGACACTCTTTATTAAATTTCCAGTAGTAGCCTATGGTACCGAAACACACTTAGATTAGAAAGGGTCAATTATAGGTACAAAGACATTATGAAGGAAAAACAAGAAATTGTCTAAATTCACAGTTAGTTACTACTTGTGAAGAAACTGTCCAGACAAAAGATAAATTAGTTACTTCAGAAGAAGAAACCGATGACAAAGATAATATGACGAGGGATAAGGCCAGGTTTGAATTTCTTCGAGGGGCACAGGGACTATGTACTTTACATTTTTGAAGTATTTTTTGTATTGTTTAAAAGACGAAACGTAAATAAAAGATTTGTCCTTTTTAGTTTTTTAGTTTTTATGTTGCCATTGTCGTCCCATCTTTATAGTAATTTATATTGTGACTTCTATTTGGCTCCATCGAAGACTCTTCAGTTCTCTCATCAGTGAGGGCCTCTCTCTATCTCATTACACTGGCAACACTCACCTTTATTTGCATGGGTTCATAAATTTGATCAATCTTATGAAGATGGAATTGAAGTAATGATATGTTGGCATGCGTATTGACTGGTGGTAAATTGTCATCTTGTCATGCTTATAATTCTTCCACTGAACCTACTATTGACTTTTATGTTTCTTTATTTACTAAGATTGACTGTGTTGAAGGCATTCTTAGTTTTGACAATGTTTTGTCCCAAAGGGGAGACATCATATTGTTTATGGTGAATGTTCCATTTAGGGAGAGATTTTAAGGTATATGCGTGACTATTCGTCATGCTTTTTAGCATCTTTTTGTCTCAAGGGACAGAAATTTAGATGATTAGATATTTGATGGATGTTCATTATTGCTTCTTTGGATGTTTCTTGAACTTGAAGAATTTGATGGATGTTCTTGGAACTTGACCTTAAATTGAGGGGGAGTATTGTAACTTCAATACATTTACATATTCATTTATGTGATTCAAGAGAAGTTTTTGTTTGTGACAAAAATGCCAAAAAGGTGGAGATTGTTAGGATATTTACTATGTCTTATTATTTTAATTTTGGCATTTTTGATTATTGGATATTCAAATAATAACAAAAAATATATATCAAGAAGTCTTACTTGAATTGGCTTCTTGGATAGAGTTGTTATGCAAATAGAACTTTAACTTGGATTCAAAAGCTATATAGATAATCTACTAGTTGAGAAAGAATCCTATCTTGAATAGTAGTCTATCTTGAGAGGGGGTGTAATATATCACGTATGTTTGAAGACTCATCGATGAAGTGGGAAAAAATGCATGATTGATTTTGAGTGAATTATGTGGCAGTAATGAAGAGTGTGAAATTGGAAGAGTATATACATGTGTGTGTGTGCCTCCAGCTGCGTTTTAACCTTCTTGGTGTTAGTGTGGGACTCTAGTAGTTTTCCTATCTTTGGTTTGCCACACGATTGTTGGAATTTTGGCTGGGAGCTTTCAACTTTGGGATTTTTATGTTGAATGGGTCCTTATTGATTCACACAACATATGTTGATGGGTCATCTCTCCTTAGACTGCATTGGTGCTGATTTTTGGTTTAAGAGATTGCATATCTATTGAAATCTTTTCTAGCCAATTATGTCACTTAGCTGTATCGTTGGTGTTGGAATTTTTCTTTGGTGCTTTTTTTACGTTGTTAGTTAACTCGATATTGGGCATCATCTATTATTAATTGATTTCCTTATGGGCTGCGTATATTTTGGTTGATGAATGTGTTATCGATGCAGTTGTGGCTTCGTGCTGGTGTTTATGTGAATCAGCCCATTGTTGTTGCAACGACTTCCAAATTTATTTCAGTGGAGTTGAAACGATTGGAAAGTTGTCTTATTTTCTGTCTCAAGTGTATTCTATTTTTATTCTTAGTTGATTCATTACTGGAGTTATTTTTATTAATTGTCTTTTAATTAAAAGTGGTTTAGAAAAATCCTCTAACGAGGTTAACACAAGTCGGTCGTATTATTGGGTGTGAAAAATTTTCACGGAAAGTGAAGTTGAGAGATAGTATCAAGGGTTGAGTGATATCGGCTCAGTAAAGTTTTGGATAAATCTATTATAATTTGATGATAGTAATAAGCTGGGTGAGGGCTTGCAGATGTAAGTAATGTGTGTCAAACTGTATTACCAAAATTTTGATACTTTTTATTATGTTTTTAATTACTTTTATTTTCCTTTGTACTAGAAACATCCACAGTAAAATTGAAAAATTTGCGAAAATACGGCAGTCAGCGATTTGTCGATTTAGTTAAAAGCCATTGAGAAGTAAGAACACTTGAATATTACTCGAAAGCAAAAAAAATTCTTACGGAAGAAATTGAGAGAAGAAACCCAACGTGGGTGAGCCAAAAAAATCCAGACTGAAGACTCGCCCGCGTACAATTCTCTCCTTTGAAAGCAAAAGATGGAAAGTAGCCTAGACATCTCCCAAAAACAGCAGCTGCCGCCTCTTCCAAAATCTCCAACCAGCTGCGTATCTCTCCTTTGAAAAGACACGTCTTATTTTTTTTCAAAAACAAACCCTTCTCTGTTAAAAACGTTTACAGTCTTCTTAAACGTCTAGAGTCCACTGCTTTTTTGGACGACTCCTCTCTCCTGTGTCGTTTCACCTGTTGTTATGGACTCTGATGTTTTTCTTCATCTACGTTTTGTGCTTTTATCTCCTCTTCCTTCTACGCTATCGTACTTATTTGAGTTGGCGCGTCGCATTTTCTCCTTCGGCTGCCTGCGTTTTGCTCATGTCTTCTCTGTATTTTGGGCTATTCTGCCGCCGTTTTATTCCTTTTATTGACTGATGGCTGATGCATTTTTAACTCCCAACTACTATGTGTCTTACTTGCTTCTTCCTGCTGTGCGTTCTGCTTGTTTTGACTGCTACTGTTGTCTTCTTCTTTTACTTTGCTGTGTCGTTTTAGTCCTCTTTGTTGATGGTGTTTATGTTGTCTCAAGCTGCTACCATTTTGTAGTTGTGGGCTGCTGGTGTTTCACTCTTCTGCTGCTGTCGTTTTGTTTATTCCATCTGCATGTGTTGTGAATTCCTTCTGGTTGTTACTGGGTGTGCTATTTAGCCAATTTTAGCTTCTTTCCTTCAAAATAACTCCACATTTCTTAATCTCCAAAAACAATATAAAAATATGGAACAATATCCATTCGATTATGTTCCGAAAATACCCGAAATTGATATGTAAATTAATTATCTATCAGTTTCTTAAAATGTAGATAATAATTTTTAGCTACGAAAAAAGAGTAGCCAAAAAGTATTGATGACGATTTCTCAAAAAGTTGTTAACAGTTTTCGCTACGAAAATAAAGTATAAATAAAACTATTAGCGACGATTAGTAAAAAATATCACCTTTAGTTTTTAGCTATCGAAATTTGGCGACATTTTTAGTGACGAATATAAATCATTGCTAATGATCATTAGCGACGATTTTATGACTTTTAGCGACGAATTTTTTCGTAGGTAAATGTATTTTTTGTTAAAGTGAAAAAAATACACTAAACTTGTCTCTTAAAAGTTAAAACCAATAAATACGTTTCTTTGAAGTATACAGACATCATCTAACATTGTTCTCTAACACACACTTTTTTATCATTTAAAAACTAAAGACACTCATTAGAAATACCCACTATTTTGCATCTATTGATTGCGATATTAACGTTAGTTATCGATGGTTTACTATAATACTATTCTCCCTCTCAAGAGGGTTTTGCTTTGAAGCAAAGGGAGGACTTGAAACAACCTAAGTGCCAAGTTAGGCGTGCACACCTCTTACAGAGTTTTACTGATGGTGTCCTTTTTTTTTTTTTTGTGTCCGAGGAATCTCTTGTTTTTACCTCCTTGATAATTCTTTACAAATTTTCAGTTTCTTTTTTGTTAAATTTTAATTTTTTTGGTTTGGCTTTTTTTATAAGTTTGCGTTGTTTCTCAGAGCTTTTGACAAGCCTTTTTTCAATGCTTTATTAAGTTTTAATTATTTTACTTTTATTTTATTTCTTTTTTATTTTTGTGTTATTTACGACCGATTATTTTATGAATTGATTTGTTTGAAATTACAAACTTGGGGGGGGGGATTATTTTTTTAGGTTAGTATCAAAAAATGATCAAAATTTTTTAACATATCTCACAACTTGGTTGATTGAGCTCCACTTAATGGTCCATGCGTTAATTTTATATTTTTTTTGGTAGAATAGATGAAGGAAGGAAAAATTAAAAGTAATATTATTTTATTTGCTTATTTTTCTTTTTCATTTTTTGTTCTATATATTTGTAATGAAAGGAGCTTTTGACTGCACATGATTTGTATTGTTGTTTATGATGATATTGAATATTCATTTCTTGTCTCATTTAGGGCACATAACTATACACTTATTGATTCATTCTATTTTTCTGTTGTTTGTTGGATGTCTTTTTCTAATTAGGATTGGTAGATATCTTCATTATCCTTGTAATATAAATTAATTTTAGTTCCTTCTAGTTTTTGTGTGTCATTATACGTCACCTTGGATAAGTTTATTAAATGTTAATTTCTTTATAGTAAAATTTGTAGCATTCACTATATTCTGTAATTCCTGATCTCTTGATTTTGTCGACTATATTTCACAAAAATGAAACTAGGATATCCACCTAGTATATTCAACTTGCAAATTATTACTAAAAGTAATGCCTTATAAGTTACTTGTAGTTCCTGTAGTAATTGCCCACAATCTAGTAGCCTTGGAGTAAATTATGCTTCTTACCTTAGTTAGCATTAAATCTAGTTCTTTCTCACCTGAGCAGATTTCGTGCTTATTTTGTATTTTGTATATTCAACTCAATTACTTTGATACTGCTAGCTTATCAATTGTGAGGATAGCCTCCTGGTCAAATAATTTATGTACATCTATTGCTTAAATAATAACAACTTAGTGTGTATCATGGAGTAATTTAATGCATCTACTCATTTCAATATGGGGATGGAAGTATGACATTTTTTTGATATTATATGCATGATAAATATAATTTCAATGCCATTTTGGGAGAGTCATACCAACTCCATAGTCCTCATTGTATTTGGGTAGATATTGAAATGAGGCGTGATAACAACGTGATAAAGGAAAATTTGTTACTTAAGGAGAAGACATAGTCAGAAAAGCAAAAGAAAAATGCATATTTGGTTCAAACCTCTCATGGGGTCTACAATGTGCAAATTAACATTACGATAACATTGTAACATTAGAGAAGTCTCTTCCCACCAAAAATTAAAAAAAAAGGAAAATCTCGTTTATGACATTGAATTCCTCATGTTCAAACATTAACTACAAGTAATTTTAATCATAACCTTGTGTTACTATTCTTTTGTATAGTAGGTAGGTTGCCTATTAAAGCATTATAAATGATAGTAGAATGTATAAAATTACATATATAAAGCTTTATACTTAAGCACATCTATTACAACGTCCTTATATGAGAAAATGTTATTATTTCTAATATGCATTTTGATTCTTATATTATTTGCTTTTTAGTCCTATAGAAATGTCATTTAATAACTTTATCTATGTACATAACCTATGGAGGTTTGAAAACTTCTATATAATAGAGAGTGTTAAGATATTTTACTAAGATATGTAATTAATTATTTTAGGCATTATTTGTAGTTGGATATTTTTGATATATCATATGTCATAAGAAGTTTACTTGGGATATGATTTCTCTATCTTATAAAAGATAGGATTTTGGAATTCTACTGGAAGTTGAATCCTAGATAAGATAGGATTTATTTGGATATGCACGTGAATAATTTGAGATAGAGATGTAACATATTTTTATTGATTTGAGCTATCTCTTCAGCAGCTGTATTTCTTTACATAATGTGAATTAATTAGGCAGTTGCTCTATCATTTTTGTGAGGAAAAACCAGCAATAGTTTTATCAATTGTGTAATTGTATTTTTGGGATGTTTGCGTGGTGAAACATACATCAGATTGATGACTCTTTGTTACTGTCGTGCATAAGATTCTCTAGTGAATATTCTTAAAGGTTCACAACAGATGTTGTTCGATAACCTCCCACAATTTTGGTTGATGAAGCTGCACGTTTAGGGGTGTGTTTTTATCTCGAGTGTTTCTTTTATTCATGCTGTTATTGTTTTAAAAACTTGATATTATACTTTCATATTTATTATCTTCTATTGTTGCAAAAATATTTTGTTAAGTTTAGCATAAGGTGGTCAAGCTATTGGGAGTGATATTTTCTCACGAGCCGAGAGGATAATGTCAAGGGATAAGTGGTGTCAACTTAGTAAAACCTTGGGTAAGGGCCTTGCAAACGTAAGCCAAGTGTGTCGAACTGCATTACCAAATTTTGGTAGTTTTTTTGTTTCATGTTTAATTTTTCTATTTGCGTTTTAATCTTGGAAAATTAACAGTTTTTAACATAATTGCTTTGTATTAAGCAACCAGTAGAAACAGTTCAAAAAGAACAAGATTTTTGCGAAATTACGTATTTTGAGACCCTCAATTGGTATCAGAGCTTGGTTCACCTAATAAAAACTTGGGTGTCAAGTTGGTGTAGGTCAGTGTTTCACGATCATAGCTAATAGAGAAGGCATTAATCACTAAGTCACTATTACTAGATGGTTATAATTACCCTATTTGGAAATCAAAGATGAAAGTAATTGTTCAAGCACAAGGAACAAAAGCATAGAAGTCGGTTTTAAATGGCTAGACACATCTAATGAAGATTGATGACAAGGATGAAGTGATACATAAAGATCCATCTGAATGGACAAGAATTGAAGGAAAAGTGCTCAATAATTCTCAAAAGATGCATGTAATTTTTAGCGCTATAGATGAGGGTCACTTCACTATGATTTCAGCCTGTGAACAAGCAAAAGAAGCGTGGGACACTTTACAAACAATACATGAAGGATCAAAATCAGTGATAACTTTGTAACTTCATATGTTGGCCACCAGATTTGAAGACCTTAAGATGGAGGAAAGCAATACTATTGGAGACTTCCATAAGTGGAGTATGATATTGCCAACCAAGCACATCAAGTTGGGAAGAAGTATTCAACTATGAAACTTGTTAAGAAGATATTGAGATCATTGCCTCCTAGATTCATATCAAAAATTGCAACCATTGAAGAAGCCTATGATATTAATGAGTTATTCTTAGCTAAGGTAATTGAGATTCTTACAAACTTTGAGATAAATATGTTAAGAGATAAGCGTGAGAAGAATAAAAGGTTGACTTTGTAAGTTGAAGTTGCTAAATTTGTTAATGATTTAGGAGAAGACTCTGATGAAAATGATGATGTGGGATTGCTAATAAGAAATTTTAGCAAGTGGCTAAAGAAGGAGAAGAAAGATAGGCCTAAGTTCAGACATAATGACGGGAGTTCTTCCAAAAATAACTTTAAACAACAAGAAAAAGCAAAGAAGATACAATGTCAAGAGTGTCAAAGTTTCGGAGATATGCAAGCGGAATGTGCTAACACTTTAAAAAGAAGAAAAGGGAAGTCTTGCACCAGCACTTGGAGTGAAAGCGAATCTGAAAGTGAGTATGGTAGCAAAAAAGAAATTGTGAGTAATCTTAATGCGTTGTTTGCTTTAAATAGCAAAAATCCAGTTGCTTTCTTAGTAGCAACTACTGAAGAAACTAACAACAAAAGTATAGATTTTTTAGTTCTAAACTCTAATTTAGATCGTGACATTAATGATAATGACTCAAAATTTAAAAAAAAAAAGACATTTGCAAGGCATGTGAATTAATGAATGCCAAATGGGTGAAATCGTGTAAGCAAAATAAGAAGCTAAAGAGGGAGAATTCAACCATGAAGGATGTCATTCAAGATATAGAGATGAAGTCGTTGTCAACAATAGATCAACTTTATGAAACATAGTTCAAAGGAATAAGAATGTTGAATGGTGGTACCAAAAAATTAGAACAATTGTTAGAAATTGGTAAAAACAAAGGGGCTTTCAAGGTATTGGTTATAAAGGTGAATATTCTAAGTTGAAAATTTAGCAAATTGATGAAGTCGCATTTGTGAAAGGAGAAACTTTAAAGGAACCGAACATTTATGCCTACATGTCACTTTTGTGATATAAATGATCATATAAGGCCAAATTGCTACAGGTTGTTACCAATGATATTTAAGAGGGATGAAAACAGAAAATCCAAACTTTCTTTGAAGAACTTTCAACAGGAGCCAATGATACCAAAGAAAACTTAAGTAAAAAAGAATCAACTATAAACATTTGTGACTATTAAATCTATACGTGTTGTTTCTCACAATAGATGGTATTTTGATAGTGGGTGTCCATGGAATATGGAAGGTGAAAGATGCTACTTCATGGATTATCAAAGTTATATAGATGGTCACGTTACTTTGGTGATGGGAAGAAAGCAAAGGTTATTGGTAGAGAAACTCTTTATATGGATGGACTACCTCACTTCAAAAATATGCTTCATGTGAACAGTTTAAAAACCAACTTGGCAAGTATTAGTCTACTTTGTGATGATGACCTGTTATTTAAATTTACTAATGATGGTTGTAAGGTGTTGAGCGAATAAGAAGAGTGCTTAGTAAGTGGCAGAAGATTGGCAAATAATTATTACATATTGTAGGCTATTACTTCCTACAATTTAACCGCATATGATAATATGTCTCTATGGCACCAAAGGATTAATAAGGTGATAGAAGAGTATCTTTTAAGTTAGCTTTAGAAATCAGAACAGAGGTGTAACAAAGTTAAAAGCAGAGAACATACAGACTCATAATTAGTTGCTTCAAGAAAAGAAACCAACCAGATAAAAGACCAGTTGGTTGCTTCTAAGAAAGAAACCAACGAGACATCTGATGATAGAGATAATGTGACAAGGAATAAGGCTAGGTTTGAATTTCTTTGAGGGACATTGGGACTGTGTGCTTTACAAATTTGAAGTATATTGATGTTATTTATTAAAAAAAAGAGTTCAAAAGAGTTAACGTCTAGACTTTTTGAGTTTTTTATTTTTAGGTTTTCTAAGGTTTAGGTGATTAGTGTGTGTCTAGCTTTTCCTTACTTTTTGAAAAGTATATTTGATATGAAAATGAGACTCTACTCGATGATTTAAGAGTTTTGCTTCTAGATTTTGACTTACAGAGTTATATCAAGAAAATGTTGATGTATGGTTAGAAACTTGTAAGAAGATTCAAATTTTCTATGATTTGGGTTTTTTAAGTTTTATCTTATTTTTTTCTCTATATCGTGGGATGTATGAGTTTGGGCAATTTGCTTTCACTGGGAATTTGCTCATGAAATAGGATTTGTAGAGAATGAATTATATGTGAAGATCTTTGTTCACTTATATGACACTAGTACAGAATTATAGGAATGATTTGATTGTCTTCTCAATGCTAGGATTTATTCTCAAATGTCTGTAGGATGATTAATAAAGCACCAAAGATCATAAACCAAAGACCATAAATGATAGTTGATAAGGTGAACTACTTATGTTGTGAGATGGGTTGCTCTTTGCATGATCTTGTTGCTTTTCCTTCATTTTTATGTTTTGACTTAGAAAAATGCATAAAACCTTGACATAGATTCCAAGATACTGGGGTTGGATATTTATGTAGATATAATGGTTGAGAATCAGATGACAAGAGGTATATCTAGAGGACAAAAGAAACATCTAACTACATGGGAAATGCTGGAGGACCGCAAAAGGTTCTTTTAATGAATGAAATATCAATAGGATGAAATATCAGTAGGGTTTAACATTTTGACATGGTTCTTAACGAGGAATTAAAAGATCTCAAGAGAGCATTATAATCAATTAATTATGCTCTAATGATCAAATTATAGCTTGAAAATAACACCATAATCGTCTTTTTTATGGATGGAGATTATATTAGGAATGTGTCTCCTAGCATAGCTGTGGATACGAAAATTATGCATCCTTTCGAGTTTGATTTTTATCTTTGCAGCCACTATGGAAGCCTTGGAATGAGCAATCCCACACACTATCAAGTTTTATAGGATGAGCATGGTTTCACATATGACTAATTGGAGAAGCTTATATGTAATATATGATTCACATTTTCCTGGTGCACAAAACCTGTATCACTAGTTTCACCAGTGTA
>JAOQMP010096069.1:0-15711 GCA_027563575.1 Erythroxylum pedicellare
TATTGTCATTTATTTCATCTTCCATATGTATATCCTCAATCAATTCAGAATTATAGATGCATAATCATCATGAAATTTTGATCTCAATTTCACAAATATATTCTTATGGTGGATCATAACTCTTGTCACATTAATCAAACAATCATTTCAAGTCCAAGTTCAACCTTTCAAGGTCATAGAAAAATTTATTTTCTTTCAACTTGGCTTGTACGCTTTAAATCTCGTCATTTATATTTATATCTCTGTTTTCCTCAATCAGTTCATGATAATGTATTCATATCTATTTCACATTCAAGGATATACAATTACTGATGTCATAGTCGATGATACTGTTGGATTTCACAAAAGCATACTAGATTTGGCTAAATGGTAGATTTCAAAAACTTTTTCCGAATTCAAAATGTAGCAGAAGCATAATAACCAAGTCAACATGTGTATTCATATATGACACGGTATTAGAAAAATAAATAGCATAAGAACAAGATCAAAATTTTACCAACTCCTTAGCTACAGTATTGACTCCTTGCTATTGTATCCAATCCGCACTATTGTATCCTCTTCTCTTTATTGTATCCTCAACCAATCCAATCTACCACATGTTATCCTTGGACAATGTGGTTAACAAGATCCTTTGGTAGGAAAGGAGAAGAAATATTATAGAGGTTTTCCTTAGATGAAAAATGCCAAAAATTGAGACATTCTCAATGCTAAGTTTCGGTCATAAAAGAAAGGACAGAGGAAGGCCAACCAAAAAACCACTTCTTTCCTTTTCACAAAAAGAAAGAGAGAACCATAAATAAGACATTCTCATTTGTTTAATGTGGCTACTTGAAAAGACAAAAAACAACAAATGACACTCTTAGGTTATAAGATGAAAGAAGGGAGAGAGAGCAACAAATGCACTTATTCTTTCTTTAATCAAAAAAACACTGAAAGGTTGATATGTTTTTCTAAATGCCAACATTAAATGACAACCATTAAACCATTTAATGATGATGAAGTATGATAAAAACTCATCTTATATTTATCAATTCAATGCTAAATGTGCATCTGTCTATTTAGCTATGCAAAACCGAAAACTATATCCTTGTAGTTTCAGTTTTGCCTTCCTTTTTATCTTTATAATTTTTTTAATTTAATTAATATAATTAATTGAATCAAACTAAAATCCAGACCAATATTAAATGTTTACTTTGGTCTTCTAATTAACACTTCATTAGAGTAAGCCCATCATTTAATCATAGGCTTAAAACCCAATTTAATTAACTTTAAATTAAATTGTTTTGATATTATTATACAGAATCTAATTCGATCCTTTCTTATTTCGTATTTTCTGTTACCTTTATTTATTTTTCTTACTTTGCTTGATAACCTTTTCTAGGAGCCAAGTGGAGAATCTAATTGGACTTATATAATTTAAGCTCCAATAAGCCTAGAATTAATTTAATCTTATTAGAATTAATTTCTGCTTATTAAACAAATGTCATTCCACTAAACACAATTATTTGAACTTTCGAATTACTAAATATTATGAGAACAAATTTTTCAAATAAGATGTCCAGTTGCAAACTCTATTATGAACCAAATTATAGCCATCTGCACAATATAGGTTAAATTTACCGTTTTATCCTTAACTGGTTTTTCCTTTTAGATCTCCCGTTTTACTCTATATGGTGATTATTGCACAAGATCTCATCTTGATGTTAAGACTATATATATATAATAAAATAAATATATAAAGAATATGTATATATATATATATATTATGTGATGAGTAGCTAGTCCATCAAACTACTGGCGCCAATTTAATAACTAATCTCCGTAAATCATCTAGAAGTGATGACATCTGTTGGACCTTGATTCTGGAGCCCAACTGGGATGTCTTAAAATGTGTGCTTGTGCTTGTTACCACGTATGGTTATTCCAATTAACCCTCATTAGTCATCCTTGGTTCATCTTCATTCTTTGATACTGTAAGCGTCAGGCCCTATTTTCCAAATCATTCTTATACTGAAGCAAATATTATATGCTCAATTTTCATCCAAATATTTAACATCCTAGAGGCTAATTCAGAATTCGACCTCTGCATATAATTTGTAAACCTACGTCTCTAGTTTACTCCACATTGAAAATCATCTCAGTTGGAACCCTACAGATCCAGATATGTTCAAAATGCTGAAGTATGTTCAGTAAAATAACACCAGTTCATACTATTCCAACAGATTCCTTCACTTTCCTTCAATCGAAACTTTTTATAATCAATTTGGAATGCTGCCAATTCTTTTTTTTATGGAGAGATAGCAAGATGAGTGAGAAATCTATTATCCCAAAGGTCACATCGTTTAGAGGTCAGATAACAAAGATTGGGCTGAAGGAATCAAATAAGGTTCCGTCCTCCAACATATTTAACCTATTCAGGGAAAATAACATAACTTGCTCTAGAGATATCAGATCAGGGTCATTATTAAAGGTTTTGAAACATAACTTCAATATCTACAACTTTTATGAAGACATTGAAGTGAGATTTGATCATCTAAAGGGTCACAATTGGACCAGATTATACATTATGAATAGTGACCAGAAGAAGGTTATGAACAGTATACAGAAGATATATTGCAATTAGCACAACTTTCTCTAGAGATATCAGATTAAGTATTTATTTATATGGATCGAAAGGGGAATTCAAGATCTATAACTTTCTTAAAGAGCTCATTGATAAATTCGATCATCTATAGGGTCAAAAATGGAACCAGATAAAAGGATCAGATGAACAGTGCACCAGATGATATGACATCATCACTAGATGATATGATATCACCAGACGATACGTAATCACCAGACGAAGCATCCTCACCAGATGATATGTCCTCATTATATGAAGCGCCCTCACTATACGATACGTTGTGAGCGGGCTTCCTTGTGGGGTTAATTGGAATATCCATACGTGGTAACAAGCATAAGCACATGTTTTAGGACATCCCAGTTGGGCTCCAGAAATGGTGTCTAACAACATCATTATAAACTCTTTATTTAAGTGAACGTTCTCTAATGTATTTTTTAATTAATAAATCCTACAAGCAAACACTAGATTGATACTCTATAAAAATTCATTCTGATCATATCAAGAATTATAATAAAACACATATGGGTTCACCACTCATCAAGATTGTAGTTTGCAATAAAAGAATGGTAAAGTGTATGTTTTAAAATTAAAGAAACGACCTGCTTTAATCTTTAAAAACATATGTTATTCTAGATTCATTTAATAGTTCCATTATCGATCGTCAACTACTATCATGATATAAAACTCATCATTCCTTTGATGTAAACTCCTTGACTTACACGAAGATAAATCGTAACACTACAGTCTAAACCATAATCAAGCACCTAACTTGATTATTCAACTGTGGATCAACTAATTTAGATTCTAATAATATACATGTTTCCCATACATATCCATATATATGTATATTACTTACAAAGAATCTTGGTACCTTATGACTAGTTATATAATGCTCATACAAATAAAACCAAACTCTTTTATTTTATTAATAATAAGTATTTTCATTACAAAAGTAACTGGAAAAAGAATAAGTTATATGTAAATACAATTGCTTTCCAGGGCATTATATTTGAATAACTCCAACAAAAAAACCTCTATAATTTCCAACCTAGTCACCATTTTGGATTAATGATGAGATGTGAGCATTGAAAAGAATTTTGCGAGTGGAGTAAGTTCTACTTATGGATAAATGGACTGAAATTAGTCCAGTTATCAAACCATAACTTTATATCCTCACCATCCCCCAGTTCATAGTTGATATGAGGATATATCATATCTCTTAGGCTAAGCATATGGTTGAATCTAAAAAGAAGCTCTAGAATTGTCCAACTGCCAAAAACTCTTCTTTTTAAGATGATAATCACTCATCCATTTAATCTATAGTGCTTTACTATAAGTGAAAAATATCCAAATCCTCTTACAAAGTAAAACTTTCTTCACTTGATAATTGAGATGATCCCCAATCCTCCTTGCTTCTTCAGAATAGTAATGTCACTCCATTTCACTTTGGCCTAGTTATAATTATTTGTTTTCCCTGACCACAAGAAGGCTTTCAATACTTTATCAATTTCGTTATGGATCTCTTTGACAACACCAAATGAGTAGACCAATGAAGGTGCATACTACTCAATATTGAATTGATAAGAGTCACTCTGGCTTCCATAGATAGAAACTTTTGTTAGCAGGCACTAGGTTGTACTTTGAGCAGAAATCAGAAAACTTTGGCTTATTAACATTAATAAATATTTCAAAGGAAGAGATTATTGTAAGGCCCTAACATATAACCTAGAAGTATTATATCATGTCTAGGGTGTATTAAGAAGTGAACATAAGAAATGAATTAAGTGCATCAAAGTATAGGGAGAGCATAATGGTACTTAATGTAAAAGACTTGGTTAAATGGGTAATTTGTTCGTTTCAACGTGAACATGCCTCTGTAATTTGTCTATATCTTGGTATGTAGTCCTCCAAATTAGATAATTCAAATTGAAGATTAAAATAGAGACATATATCTCAAACTTTCATGAAGGAATCCAAATTTTATTGTGCCTTTAAGATTTTTGAATTCTGGCTTGAAGTTGAATTATGGCTACTATCCATGTTTTCGAACAACCTGTAGTGTTTTGGGTATAACTCCCACAATTATTAACCAAATTGATAATATTGTAGGAAAATGTGAGAATTAAAGGAAGAAGGACTAATATGCAAATTTTCTAAAGTTAACATATGGACCAATTGGATTAAGGCATATGTGATCAATAATAACAAAGCGTGTGTGTACAATAGGAATTAAGCATAAATGTGATTCGTGAAATTTCTGGAATGGGAATATGGAGACTAGAGATGTATGAAATTTTAGGGGTTCTAAGTTCAGATTTTTCTCTTCTCCGTTTCACTTTTTTCGTCCCATAAGAAATCAAGCCAATCTTAGGTGGAAATCAAGGTAAAAGTTAGGGATTTTCTCTTCACCTTTATCTCTTCTAAATTTTCTTATGAAGAAATGAAATTATAAGGTTGGAATTGGGTTTGAGATCTATATTTTTTGTGTTTCTATTTTGTGAGTCAAGCAAAGCCAAAGAGGAAGGGAAGGAAAGGTAACAAAAGACCTACTTTGTCAATTTTAAGGTTTGGGACTCCACTTAGTCAATTTCTGTATTTGTGTATTTTTGAATGTGTAAAAAGATTCATTTGGATTTGAAATTATTTATGGGATGATGGTTTAGTGTTATTTTAGTGTTATCTTGCATATTATTGGTTGAATATGACAAGAGAGTATCATGTAGTAGAATTCTGTCTAGGGTTTACTGAACCAATCACATTTTTGAGTCATAACTCGACATATAGACCTCCAAATTGGGTGATTTGGATTTCATATGAAACCTAAGAGATATAAATTGAAATCTCCAGAAGATACTTTGACTTAATTCTGGCTTTATGATATGGAAAATTGAGATAAAAAATGGTGACCTGATGTTGCCCCTATTTTGGAGCATCTTGTGACATTCGGTCTATATCTCATGATTTGGAAGTTCAAATGGTCTAATTATTAGTTTGATGGAAACTAGAGACATAAGGGAACAAATGTATAAAAACATAATTCGAATGTTTTCTATAATCATATTAAGGAACAGCTAGAGTCCATAATGCGATTTGCTTCTGGACTGATTGTTTGCCTATTTTAGACCACCGCGGGCTTAGCCCAAATTGCGTTATTTTGAGTTTATTTCCATTTTCGATTTGTACTGAATCTTATCTGATCCTCTTTGAATGTGTATGAAACTTTTCAAACACATAAAAATAAATGAAATAGGACTTACCATATATGAATTGGGTGATTGAACATTGGAATTTAAGATTAAGCATAATGCATTCCAGAGAAAACTTACATGTACATAAATGATTTGTATGAATATTTATCTCTCATATATGTATAGTATGATTTTGGCAGCTTTCTAATGGTGATAAGTTATGACTTGCATGTATGGACACATATACATATTTTATGACTTGAAATGTATATCATATGACGTGTCAATATATGAATTGTGAAATTGACAAATGGTTAAAGGAAATGTTATAGTGCTTGCTTTATTGTCTTAGTGGTGGATAGATGGGCATGCCTATAGTGATACAGTGTAGCTGCTACAGTTTGACACCATTGATGTCCACAATTCGATACCTTTGGGTATCTACAGTTTGATGCCTTCGAGTATCCATAGTTTTGATATCTTTGGATATCCACAACTCTCGTTATCTACACCCATGGGAATGTGTAGACCTAACACAAAAAGTAAAGTAAATAGATATAAATAAGTAATACAGTATGACAATATAAATAATCAGTATATGAATGAGCATTTGCATTTATATTGATAACTTGTTTCGTTGAGTTTTGAATATTAATGTTTGACTTTTGAAGGTAAATTTATGGTATATGAACAACATATTAAAGCATGTTTGCATTATTTATTTGATTAAATATGCCATCACTATTTATATTTGTGTGATGTTCATTAATATATGTGCTTGGTGGATGACTACTGTGAGTGGTCATCCAAACTAAGTATTTCCCCACAAAGCTTTCAAGCTTAGCACATGTGTTAATCTAAGTAGGTCTAAGTCATATGAGTGAGGTAAAGGGAACATCTGTAGGGACCAAGGTCAATAGATAGAAAAAAAGTACTTTTGGAAGAAGTTTTTTGTTAAAGATGATTTTACATGTATTGGTTAAATGAAATTGTATGTTTTCTTTTAGATTACCATGTAAATGTAAAGATGTTTTACCATTGTTAAATGATAATGTTAAGTATTGGGGTTTTTTGCAATGTGTATATATATAGAATTGAACCGAAATGTATGCCATGAATGTATGTATAGGAAATTGCTTTCTTTATGTGTGGATGGTTGTAGGTTTCGTATAGGGGGTGTTATAATTATAATGAAAAAATGACCATGATACTGATTTGGTCTTGATTGTTGACATTGGAGGATATATACAAACCACTTTTCTCCACTTTCACCTTAAGTCCAAATAAATCGGTAAAAAGCTACAACATATTCGACATCATTCGAATTGAATGCTCATCTGCTATACTAAGAAGAATTAAGTCATTTGCATAAATTAAATGGGAGAGTTTAATGGATTTACATTTGTGATGATGCTTAAAAATATCATTACAAGCAACAAGTTTAAAGATAAGTCTGGAAACTCCTTCCATTGCTAAGGTGAATAATTATGGCTACAAGGGGTCCCCTTTTCTTATGCCTCTAGCATTATTGAAGGGTGTAGTTAGGATACCATTCACCAAAATATTGAAGGAAGTGGATTGGAAGCATTGTATAACCTAGTTTCTGAATGTTAATGGCAAGTTGATAACTTCCAAACACTCTTGCAAATAAGACTAGCTAATAATGTCATAAGCCTTGAAAAAATCAATCTTCAATAAGCATATTTGAATCTTCTTACCATATTTGCAGTCCCCAAATAGCTCCTGTAATAGGATATATTGACACCAATAGTTCTCCCTAGTAAGAATGCCCCTCGAGCTATGTTAATCACTTTTGTCAGAATTATTTTCAGTCTTGACGCCATAAGTTTGGTAATGAATTTATAAACAGTTGTACACAATAAATGGGCCTAAATTCATAAATAAAAGATGGGTTTTTTCTCTTAGGTATGAGACATATGTAAGCATGATTCATTTCCTTGAGCATCTTAGTAGAGGAGAAAAATTCCAAAATTGCATAAGTAAAAAGGCTAATGGTGATGTCCCATGTTTTCTGGAAGTAGATTAAGGCTAAACAAAGCTTCCTTGACTTCTTGAGGGGTAAAGAAAGCAATAAGCATATCATTTTGAGCCTAAGTAGGGGTGAAATCAAGTACAACCATGACATTGAAGCCCTGCTGCATTCTGATAGAAGTCCTTGTGAGCTGCTGGAAATAATGCCTTATGAAATTGAGTAGCTCTTGTTGGCTTGATATTACATTTACCTAACTATCCTTCAATTCTGATATAGTATTTGTGATTCTTCTGACAAGAAGAGAATCATGAAAGAATTTGGTGTTTGAATCCCCTTCTCTTAACCAATTCAATCGAGCTTTCTATTTTAAAGTTTCATTATATAACATCAGACTTGGTATTCTTTCATTAGTTGTAATTCTTCATTCTTGAGTAACTTATTATAAGGATCATTATAACATGCCTCTTTTACTTTATCCAACCTCAGTTTAATGTCACCAAGACTTTAGGTCTTATCCTTAACAAATTGCTTAAGAGCACATTTTCCAATTCTAAGCTTTTACCTCAATTAGAAGGACTTGCATCCCTGCACCTGTTGTCTCCAACACTGACTAATCAATTCCATAAAACCATTTAACTTTGTGACACCATTGAAAAATTTGAACGGAGCTCCAACTTTAATAGGTTCGGTTATCATCTAAATATATATAAAAAGAGTGGTCTGAAAGTTGATTTTCTCTAAAATGAGCATAAGAATGAGGTGATCTGTTGAGCCATGATTGATTGGCCAGAGATCTATCAAGCTTCTTCCTCATCAGTATATCTCTATGCTACTTATTAGTCCATGTAAACAATCTCCCAGTAGCCCGTAAGTTCAGTAGGTGAGCATTATGTAAAAACTAAGTAACTTTCAACTAGAACCCATTTTATATCTAACTCCACCTTCTATTTCACCGAAATTCAAGGAACAATTAAAATCTCCAATTACTAAACAAGGATTTTGCATATGTTGTATATCAGTTTACAATTATGCCTTTTGAAATGAAAATTTTGAATCATAGATGAAGATAATTTCAAAAGGAGGGGAGTTGTCTTTCATCTGCAAATGAATATGATGTAACAAGTCACTAATTTTGCTAGCTATTACCTCAATGCATTCTAAATTGTATAAGCAAATAATATGCCTATTATAGTGATATGGATGATTAGTGATTGTTTGCCATTGAACATCACAAAAAGACAGCCCATTCTATATAGTTGAAAACTTTATTTTATCACTAAGAGTCCTACTAACACTAATTTTCGATCCCTTACCACTTTGTTTACCATGGATTATTTAAGATGGTCATTTAACCCTCTTATATTCACTAATATTGTCATTTATAAGGAAACCCCTTTTTGTTTAGCATTCCTCCTAGTTGTCACACTCAATATGAATCCTCCCTTCATCCTCCTATGTAGAACCTCCAATGAGCTAACATTGCAATGCATCTACACTACTAACAGATTCTTTTAAGTTCTGGCTCTGTTAATTGTTCATATTAGCATCTAGGTGTTCCATTTATATATCTAAGTGGGCTTGCGATTAATTTCGATACATATCTTTCCGTAATGAAGACTTTATTGTAACTTTTGGCCTTGTCATGGAGAAACTTTTAGCTTTTGGAAGTGTCAAAATATACATATAAACTTGGGTGCTTATGAGTTTTGTTTGGATTTCTATGTCTTGTTATTAAGTCAGTTTAAGGTAGTGTTAAGAATTAACTAGTTACAAAGCCTTAGACCAATTTCATAGGACCTTTTTACTAGGAATGAGTTTTGTGATTAACGATAATCCAATAGAATTATGTAGTCTGCAGACTCCTTCCTTAGTTATAACTCTAATGCATTCCACCACCTTAGTTGAAATGAATCATCAAGCAAATATAGACAAAATCTTATCCTAATTTTAATAGATTCTTGTTGAACCAACCACTTTACCTCCTTATTCTCAAGACCATAAAATTATTTTGGAAGAAAGGACTAGTCATTTAGTGATTTGATCTTATCGCTACCCTCATATCTAGAAAAAGAAAATAGAAAAATAATGTAAGGACATGCTTGCTAAAGGTATTATTTGTTAGTTAAAAATGCAGATGGTATTTGGAAGTCTTCATTAACTATAGAGCACTGAATTCAAAATATTTCAAAGATAAATTTTCAATTCTTATGATTGATGAATTATTAGAAGATGTATTTAGTACCTAATATTTTACTAAGCTAGATTTAAGGTTTGACTACCATCAAATTAGGATGCATCTGAATAATATAGAGAAGATAGCTTTAAGAACATATCGCCAATATTTCTAATTTTTAGACATGACTTTTGGCTTATGCAATGCATCTTCCATTTTTCAGGCAATTATAGCTTTCCTACTAGGCAATTAGTTTGGCTCGACCTAGCCAAGCCTAAAATTAACAAACTTGATTCGAGCTAACCAAACTTTAGGTTAAGCTTAAGTTTTAATTTCTTCTAAAAATTTATATCTCAAACTAGTATCAAGCTTGGCTTCACCACCCAGACTAGTTTGGCTTGAAGTCAAAAGTATCTTATATCACTCAAAATAATATTATTTGTTAGTGTAATAAAAAAAACATATCGAAACCTAAAAAATATGTTAAACTAAGGGAAGTTACAATCCATGTTTTGATGATAGTACAATATTGTTACTTCTAATGATTTTTTCTTTCATGTCTTAAAAGAAAGCAATATAAAACAAAGTCAAAAAATAAGTTATAGAGATCAAATACATTCAAGTCAATAAAATGACCAAGATCAAGGAAGATCAAAGCATAACAAATTTACAAATTCATTTAAAATCTTTCTTGCTTCATGTATTTAGTTATTTTAATACTTTGGGGGGCACCATGCATAACATATAATTTTCTAAACTTAATGCAAAAATCTTTTCACTTATCAAGAGGAATTAATGTTTTGATTATAAAGAAAACCCTCTTCTTTTTTAAAATACTTTTAGGAAAAGTTTAAAATATTTTTGGATCACGTTTTTGTTAGTGTATGCCTTACGAACCAATTATAAAATATACTCTAATTATCAGTTGTGATACAAGTAGTGTTGTATTCTAACCTTATTTAATATTGGGTAGTTACAATGTCTTGCTAGAGGCCACTTATAACTTTTGAGCTTAAAAGAAGTTTGGGCTTGCTGCTAATATTAAATAAGCCTATAAGGTCGCACACTAAGCTGGTTAAACATTCAATGGGCCCAAATTAGATTTGGGCCTAGTCTAATTTGTGCTTAAGTAGTTAGGGGTTTTCCTATATATATAGATATATGGGTGATTAGAAAGATAATGGTTATCTAATCACAACCCTAATACACGTCTTCATCTAGGAAGAAAGAGGGACGAGATTTGTGCTAGCATACTGTGAGCATGGTATTTAGTCCTCTGTGTGGGTGGATACTGATAGAGGTGTGGTGTTTGACGTGTTCTTTCCTAGCACTACTAATTCCCCTCCCTATTTTTGCTATATAAAGGTATAATTAGATTTTAAATATTCACATGGATCTTGGTATTTCTGATTTAAACTTACGAAATTTATTACTGTTAATCATCTGAAAACCTTTCAGTGCTATTAGAGACAGGTTATGTTTATTGAAATTGAAATTTTCTATACAACTATTATAGCTGACATAGTGAAGGCATTGATTGATGCAACCTTTGCATCAGACGATGCCTCCCTTGAGTCGGCTGACTCGATAGGTAGATCGATTGACATAGTTTATATATCGGCTAGTCGGTTAGGCTATGATGTGTTTTATCTCACACCTGTTTTGACTTTCTGTATTGTTTTGAATTGTTTGTACTGTATATATGTGATATGCATGTGTGAACAATTTATTTGTTGATTCATATATGATATGAATTCGTTGTTTTGACTGGATCCATATGCTATATTGTTATTCGATACGAATTTACTTATTTGTTTTAATGAATTAAAATGAATAACCTTAATTTGATTAGGGCTTATAAAAAATTGATTAAATGAGTTTAACAATATGATTAACACGCATAAGGGAAGATTAATGTGATTAATCTTGGCAAGAATTCAATATGATTGAATAAGGGGTTTTTTGAATTAATAAGATTAATTCACAAACATAATTATGAATTCAAAATAGAATTATGCTTGAGTAATGTTGTGTCTAATTTCTATTGTTTTTACTAGCTTTTATATCTTGATTTTGGTTACAAATCCTTGTGTTTTGATCCAAATGTGAGATGAGTTGAGTCAAAATGGTGTGCATATTGTATAAAGGTTGAAGGGTATGTTTTGTGAATTTTGCATGAAAAATGAAAGTTCATGTAAATTTTGCATAAAAAGAAAAAAATAAAGCAATTGTTGGATTGAAAAATAATGGCATACTAGATTTGGCTTAATGGTAAATTTCAAAAACTTTTTTCGAAACCAAAATGCAGCGGAAGCATAAAAACCAAATCAACATGTTTTCATCCATACATGATACGGTATAAGGAAATTAACTAACATAAGAACACATGGACATTATACCAACTCCTTGCTACAACTTTGACTCCTCGCTTTTGTATCCTCTGCTTATTAATGTATCCTTTCCTCATTATTATATCCTTGGCCAATCTGATCTAAGTTCTCCTTGGACAACTTGGTTAACAAGATCCTTTGGTAGGAAAGGAGAAGAAATATTAAAGAGATTTACCTTTTATGATCAACTAGTTAAAAGAATCAAAATGAGACAATCTTATTACAAGTTTCAGCTAGCTCATGAAAGAGAGGAGAGAGTGAGTAAGAAATGCAACACCCTTCTTCTCTTTTTTAAAAAATAAAGAAGAAGAAAATAAATGAGAAATTCTCATTTGTTTTAATATAGCTAGATGAAAAGTCAAAAAGAAACAAAATGGAACCTCTCAATTTCAGTTAAAAATGAAAGAAGAGAGTGATGTGCATCCAACACATCAATTCATTAGCTGAACTCTTGAATTACTAAATATTATGAGAATACATGTTTCTAATTAGATGTCCAATTGCAAACTCTACTATGAACCATATTATAGCCATCCACACAATAAAGGGTAAAATTATCGTTTTGCCCTTATGTTGATTTTTCCTTCTAGATCTCCCGTTTTACTCTATATAGTGATTACCACACAAGATCTTATCTTGTTATTAAAACTTGATGGGTAGCTAATCCATCAAACTACTAGCTCCAGTTTAATTACCAATCTCTGTAAAACATCTAGAAGTGATGATATCACTATAAACTCTTTATTTGAGTGAATGTTCCCTGATACATGTTCAATTAATAATTCCAATATACAAACACTAGATTGATACTCTATAAAAATATATTCGGATTATATCAAGAATTACAATGAAATACAAATAAGTTCACCACTCATCAAGATTGTGGTTCATATTAAAAGAATGTTAAGGTGCATGTTTTAAGTTTAAAGTAATGACCTACTTTATTATTTAAAAACATATGTGATTCTAGATTTATTTAATAGTGCCATTATCGATAGTCAACTACTATCATGATATGAAACTATCATTCCCTTGAAGTAAACTCCTTTACTTACACAAAGATAAATCGTAACACTCCTTTACTTACACAAAGATAAATCGTAACACTACAGTCTAAACCATAATCAAGCGACCAACTTCATTATTCAACTGTGAATCAATTAATTTATATTCTAACAATATATATGTCTCCCATACATCTCCATATATATGTATGTTACTAACAAAAGAATCTTGGTACCTTATGACTAGTTATATTATGCTCATACAAATAAACTAAACTTTTTTGTTTTATTAATAATAAATATTTTCATTAAAAAAAGTAAATAAGAGAAGATTAAGTTAGAAGTAAATACATTTGCTTTCCAGGGCATTATACTTACATAACTCCAACACTATCAACATATTTTTTAATGCTTATGCAAACAAGGACCTTTAAGAAAATATGGTGGGGATATGTTTTGTTTCTTAAGACATCACTAGGCAAAAGACAATTATGGACAAGTTCACTTGAATAAAAGGTGATTACAAATCAATTTTAGAAAACTCAAACCCCCTTATCCCCCCAATACTCAGGAATTATGAATTTAGTTAGTTCTTTGAGTGGAATTCAACTATGACCAACTTTACTAGTTGTAAACAACAAGTACTAAATAAAATGCCTTTAGGAGGGGTTTTCGAGACCAATATGGCATGTTGATGTCTTAAAAATCAAGATGCCTTTATAAAACTTAGTATTGTACTTATTACTGTCATTATTGCCTAGGAACCTGAGAAGATCAAATTTGGATTCTTTTTATAGGAGTAGCACGTAAGTAGAATGCTTGTTATACAAAAAAAAAAAAGGATAGAGAGGGTGCAATCACTATGGTATTTTTCTTTTTGCAACTTTCATGCTAAGAGTTGTAGTAAGCACTTTATTTCTAGCAATTAACAGAGCAAACTGCTATGAAAAGATTAAAAGCATTCTCTTATGTAAAAGGATAGGTCCATAATCCTCTGGCTAGCATTATATTTTCTAGAAAAATGATGGAAGTTACACAGTTGGGAGTAGAATAAAAATAGCTTTTACATACTAGTGCCTAATGCCACCAATAACTTAGTAAGATTCTTGATGATTTTAATATTCACAATATTATTGAAGGGTGTGAGTATCTTCTCTCCATTGAAAACTATACTTCTAGAAATTATGCAATCCTAAGATGTACTAGTTGATGTAAATATTTCCATGGAATTTTTTAATCCATAATTTAAAACGAGATAAATCCATTAAATGTTCAATAGAATTGTGCTGCTTACAGAGTTTTGCATTTTACCTTTTTATCTTGAAATATGATTACTATGGATTTTGTGACTCGATTGCCCCATACTAATATTGGATATAATGTTATATGGGTGATTGTGGATAGATTAAGAAAGTCTGTACACTTCTTACCTTTTCTGTTGTTGAATAGTTTTTCTGGGCGTCGTTTAGCATCATCGAAGTAAATCACATGCGGCACTCTGTTCATCCTTTGCCCGAGAACAATGCCTAATGCGTAGTCACTTGCATCGCACATTATCTCAAATGGAAGACTCCAACCTAGGGGTCAGATTATTGGAGCAGAAATTAGCTTCTCTTTTAATTCATCAAATGCTTTCCTATATGCTTCGTCAAACTTGAACTCCACATCTTTTTGAAGTAAATTGCATAAAGGTTGAGTGATCTTCGAAAAGTCTTTGATAAAGCGTTGATAGAAACCTGCATGTTTGAGAAAAGTAAGGAAGAGATTTAATGATTTCTCTCTTAGCCTTATCAACCTCAATTCCCTTAGAAGACACTCAAGGTTAATCAAGCAAGTATCAAAAGACTCACCATAAACTGTAAAGTCGTCCATAAAAACTTCAATACAGTCATCCACATAATCAGAGAAAAGACTTACCGCACACCTTTGGAACATGGTAGGTGCATTACATAGTCCAAAAGGCATTCTTCGATACGCAAAAATGCCAAAAGGCATGTGAAAGTCGTTTTGTCTTAGTCCTCTAGTGTAACAGAAATTTAGTGATATCCTGAGTAACCATCTAAACAACAATAATGAGTTTTCCCTGCAAGTTTTTCAAGAATCTAGTCAATAAAAGGTAGTGGAAAATGATCTTTATGAGTAACATAATTTAACTTCCGATAATCGATACAAACCCTCCACCTATTTTTCATATGGGTGGGAACCAATTCACCTGATGTGTTCTCCACTCCGATTACTCCAATTTTCTTAGGGACCACTTGTATTGTACTGGACTTACCCATTTACTGTCTGAAATTGGATAGATTATTCCAGCATCGAGGAGCTTCAGAATCTCCTTCT
>JAOQMP010096078.1:0-15708 GCA_027563575.1 Erythroxylum pedicellare
AGAGCATATCAGAAAATCATCCTTTTTATACATTCTCTATTTTTCTTCTCAACTTCCATTTTAAATCTTTCATTCTCTTTCCAAGACATCACGACATACTTATTCCTTAACTCTAAACCCGTTTTTTTCCATTTCTAAAATCATCCAAAAGTTCACGTAAAAACTATAAAAACAGAGTATATGCATATCAACTTTTCATGATTTTCTGCACTCTCCCTATACACCTTATCAATGATTTTTTTCTAACTCAAAAATAAAATCCTTTCAACACCATCATATAATATATTGGTCATCAAATCCAAAAAATCAACACATACGACATACCCTGAATTTCCTCACTCACTTTTTAGCAAACATGCATATCACTATTACATGACCATTTAACAGTGAGCTAACATGATGCACACTTCATCTTATACAGAAATAAAGAACCGTAAAAAACTTACTTGTTTAAAGCTCTAACATCTTCAAAATCACGTGAACCCTAATTCCTCATGCAACCACGTAGGTCATTGTAGAGGTTGGTAGGTTTCGGTTTTCTTTGGGGTAAATGAAAGAAATAACAAAGTAGGAGTGGTAGTGGATAGAAGAAAACAAGATTTTACTCTGGTGGAGATTTGATGAGAAACTCTGTGTTAAAGAAAAACTGGAGAAAGAAGCTTCGAGAAAGATGAAGACAAGCACAGTAACTTGTTTTTCAAGGTTAAGAAAACTTAACTTTAAAACTTGGGCACTTGTCCACTTCTTAGCCTCTTATCCAATTTCCCATACTAACTAGTTCTATTAACTCCCATCTTTTCATTTCAATTACCTCCAATTTTTCTAGACCTTTGGGTCTATTTTTCCATAATCAATTCAACAATGCTAACTAAATAGTTTGGTAGTACTTTCTTCTAGAAAATGTTCTCCAAACATTTTTGGATTGTTCTTATTATATTCTAAAATAGTATATTATACTCAATTTCCATCCCAAATTTGAAAGTCTTAGGGACTGAGTTAAAATTTGACTTCTTCATATAATTTGTAGCCCTATTTCTCTAGTTCATTCCAATTTTAAAATGATCTTATTTGGAATCCTATAGATCCAAATATAATCAAAATACCAAAGTATGTTCAGTAAAATAACATCAATTCATACTATTGCAACAGATTCCTTACTTTCAATCAATCAATCATTTTCAAATCAATTCAGAATGCTGCTAATTTTTATGGAGAGGCAAAATAATGTGTTAGGAACCTATTGGCTTGAGAATCAAGTCATTTGGAGATCTAGAGAAGGAGTTATTGTAGAAAAAAGCAAGACTACTTAGCTTGCAACTTCTCTCGGATGCAAAAACCATTAGGGAGCACTGTAGCATGAAGTGACAAATAAAGTTGTCAATTAATTTACACTCACGAGTGTGAGAGTGAAAGGTAACAGGTGTGAGTAACTCATGGGTGTGAGTGTGAGAAGTCAATGGCGTGAGAGATGCAGACAAAAATTGGGTTGAACTATTTAAGAGCACACTCACTCCACCCATCCCACTTTTTACATTCAATCTCTCTTAATTTATTTAAGATGGCTATGATTTTTGGTGGAGAGTAGAGCAATGCCTTATGAGTCCAATGGTTGAAGTCTCATGTCATTTGGAGGTCGGACGAAGAAGATATAGCTAAAAAACTAAAGGATGTTTATCAAGCCCTCAGCATTCCAAATGCACGATCACAATTTTCACCTTTAAACCTCCAAAATTGCAATTGTGCACATGCACGATCGTGACTCTCCCATAAAAATCGCAAAGTCGCGATTGTGCATAAGCATGGTCATGACTTTTCCTTAGTCGCGCATCCCTTCTTCAAACTTTCATAAATTTTGATCCAGAACTCCAAAAATTGCAAACTTTATATCATTAAAAAGCTCAAAGAAAGATCTACAACTTTTATGAAGAAATTTTGTCAAAATCTTCGTAGATCAATATAGTTTAATCATGGAAGTTCATATCACAATTTACCTCTCTTTTCTCTTTTCTTTATTTCATTCCCAACTAACTTCTCTAATGTGTCTTCCTTCACTAATTCCGACACTTCAATTTTCATTTCTAGACTTTCTACTCCATTTTCATTCAACTCATTCACAACACATTCACAGTACCCCTAATTATGCAAGTTTACTTAAAATTCTCAAAATCATCAAAAACCAGATATCAGTTATTCAAATCCTTATGTTATGCATTTCACCATTCTTTACATTTCAACCTTTTTGTGCATTCTCTATTTTTCTTCTTAACTTTCAATTTCAATAATCTTTATCATCTCAGACCATCATCTTACAACTACTCTTCAACTATAAAACCATTCTTTTATTCATCTCTAATTTGTCTATAATTTTCACAATCATTCTCTTAAAAATTCTGAAGTCGACTTCCAAATTTTCTTCAATATCATTTGACTCATTTCTGTTTTCCATACATCAATTTACTTGCAATTGGCATTTTTCCTATTACAATAATATCCCACAATTTTCGGACACTATTCTAATAATTTACCAAAATTCAAAAATTAACAATTACACTTACCAATTAAATTTCCAATACAATAGATTCAGAATTCTTAACAATATCACATTACAATTCAACTATACCCGGAATGTCAATGAGTGCATGTACAGTCATTTTAAATATGTGTAGAATATCTAAATTTACGTGCGTTTATGCTAACAATATGCAAGAGTATGAAAAATGCATTTTTTTCTTAATCTCTCATTGATCTCCCATGTACCTTACTTTTGGGTTCTAACTCTTAATATGAGGACAGGATGTTACATCTTTCATTTTTCATTTTTCCCCAAACTATACACTTACATATCATCTTTACTCATTCACAAAACAACTCAAAATCTGGTTTACATTCCAATATAAAAAGGAGTCAATGCATGCACATGAAGAACTAATATTTTCTTCTTGCTATAGGAGTGTCACGAGTCTGACACTTCCAGTCACACCCGTGAACATCACCAATTCTACATTTTTGTATAATTTTCTTTCCCTTTCATCTTCATCTAAAACCATTCCTAATGCATATTTTCTGCATTTTCACACCTTTTGTAGCTTATCTAACTCTAAAACAACTCAAAACTTCAAGAATCAAGATCAAACTTCAAAACTGAATATATAGTCTAAGCCTTCTCTCTCTACTGCTACGTTATTTCCATTAAAACCCATTCTTCACAACCACTGAAGTCATCTGAAACCTTTCTACTTCACTAAATTTCTATTTAAGTTATATGAATCAGTTTTACAACACCTGCAGCACAGTATTATCAACTCATTCAAAATCTCTCTTTTAACTGTAAAGTCATCTCATCATCACTTTCACCGCATTTGTTTCACACACAACTCATGCATGTGATCATTTTCAACACATAAAACATCATCCAACTCATGCATGTATTTATTTTCAGCACGCAAAACATTATCAAGATCATTTACGTAGTACCCAAAAACTAAACCATAACTTACTTGATTTTTCTGAGAATTCTTCAACATAGAGTGGAGACAGGGTTTGGTGGCAGGTAATAACAAGACCAGAGAGGAGTAAATTCCTAACTGGACCGAATTGTTTAATTTGTAAAGGTTAACAATAAAGTAAAATCAAAACAGTAGTCGGTGCAGAATGTTCAGTGATCTTCAACGAACACCTACTTAATCCGAAGAACAACAGAAACTACAGTGTTCTCAAAATTAACGACGTATCCTCTTTGCATGAAACACATGTGTCACCAACTTAATTTGACACATGTCTCACTACCATTAGTCCCTTTTTCAATATTTTCCTAGTCCTTAAATACCACAATTTAGAAATTCCTAAAATTCACTAAAAAAATTCTGAAATATTACTAATAATCTCCAAATAAATTTTCATCACTAATAAACTACAATTCTCATCTTAATTGGAATTTTAAAACCAATTATACTCGGAAATTTCAACGAATGCATGTACAAATATTTGTTTGTGTCTAAAATTGCATATGCATATATAAGTGAAAACTCAATTATATAAAGCATAAAGTGCATTGAAATTCCTCAATATTCTAGCCCCTAATACGGGGTGTTACACCGAACGTGATGGCTTCAAACATCGCCATCCATGCAATGTTGCAAGGATGCTTCTTTGACATCTCACGCACATCGATTACTCGTTGTCGTCCCATTGTTGACTTTCATCTACCTTCTGGCGTCCTCTGTCCACCTTCTGCATTAGGTTAGAGCCGGGTCACACCCAGCCTGGCTGGAGGTTAAAAACGACTGTCAAATGTTTTTTGAAAATTTTATTAATATTAATTATGATAATATTAGTAATTATTGGGTTAATCAAGACCTAACTCATTTTATTGTGATTTCAATTATAAAATCATTTTGGAATTAATATATTTTATGAAATATTAATTTTTAATTAGTATGTCTAATATTGGTGTTAAATTTGACATGCTAATTATAATTGTTTAATTATTTGCACAAATTACATGTGATTAATTGAAAAATGTGTGCATAAATCATGATCATTATACATGCAAAATTAGATTAAATAATTTGTGCATTATTATTTGATTTATTTGCATTATTTATTAACCGATGCAAATGTTTAGGCTTTATTTAAGCTTATGGTAATGTAAGTGATCAATATGATTTTAATTAATTGGGAGTAGTCACAACATCTCAAATTAATTACAATTATATATTTAGTTTTAAGATCATATTAAATCATTAATTGTAATTAATCACACGTGATATGATAAAATCTACCCACAAGAATTTTTTATATTTGTATGATTAATTACGATGAAATTTCATATTACATTTCTTAATCTATCCATAGGAATTAAGAGAAGGAACATAATTCAATAGTTTTGTCATAAAGTTTTAGATGAATCTAATTAAGTAGAACTTTAGCCTACATGCAAGTCTTATGTCATTAGATTCATCTGTTAAAAGCATGATTTAAATTGGTAAACCATGAATTATTATTGGTCTCGAATTATATATAACAAGCATATATTTTTATTTCTTAATTTGCAGTTACTCAGACTGTGAATATTTTTGATATTAAGTGTGATATTTTCGAATTGAGAGGTGACAATTATAAGGTCTGGTAAGAGAGAATTATGTTTCATTTGGGTTGGATGGATATAGACTATGCTATTAGGAAGGATGAACCACCGAGTATGACTGAAACTAGCATTATACACGTTGTTGCTCTTCATGAAAAATGGGAGAGATCTAATCGCCTCTCCATAATGTTCATAAAGATCAAAATATCTACTGGTATTCATAGTTCTATCGAACAATATAATAATGTTAGGGATCTATCGAAGGCCATTGATGAGCAATTCGCTACATCTGACAAGGCCATTGCTAGCACTTTGGTTATTCAATTGTCATCCTTGAGGCTCACTGGAATAAAGGGTGTACATGATCATATCATGCATATGAGTGACATAGCAACTCAGCTGAAAGCCTTGAAGGTTACTATATCAGAATCTTTCCTTTTACATTACATTCTATGCACTCTGTCCCAACAATACGATCCTTTCAAAATCTCTTATAACACACGTAAGGACAAGTGGTCGATCAATGAACTTTTGACCATGTGTGTGCAAGAAGAGGGGAGGTTGTTAATGGAAGAGGGTGAAAGGGTTAATTTGACCATTTTAGGAAAGAAGAGATAGGATGATGTCAAAAAATAAGGGAAAAGGTAAAATTTCTCCTCAATCCGATATAAAGAAGCCATCAAAGTGTTTCTTCTATAAGAAGAAGGGACACATGAAGAAAGACTACACTAAATTTAAGAACTGACTCGAAAAGAAAGGTACTCAAATTTTATTTATTTGTTATGAATCTAATATGGTTAATGTTAATCATAAAACATGGTGGATTGATTTTGGTTCTACAATCTATGTTTCAAATACCTTGCAGGGTATGCAAAACCTAACGAAGTCGGTGGGAAGTGAACAATTCATCTATTCAAGAAGGAAGACGAGTTCACACATGGAAGCCATTTGCGCTTGTAGTTTGGTTTTGAGCAGTGGCTTTATTTTTTGTTTGGAAAAGACCTTTTATGTTCCAAATTTCTCTAAAATTTTGATTTTTGTATCAAGACTTGTACCTTTTGTTTTTTCCTTTAGCTTTTCAAATTCTAGTTTCAATTTATATAATGGATCTGAAGTTATTGGTTATAGTACATTATCTGATGATCTTTATTCCATTCAATTGCAAAATGATGATGCCTATAATTCAATGCATGTCACTGCTGGATTGAAACGATGTGTTGTGAATGAAGAATCTTCTATATTATGGCACCATAGATTATGACACATCTCCATTGAGAGAATTAAGAGATTAGTAAATGAAGAGGTACTTAGTAATTTAGATTTTGCTGACCTTGAGACTTGCGTGGATTGCATTAAGGGTAAGCAAACTAACAAGTTTAAAAGGGGTACCAAAAGGAGTACAATCCTGTTAGAAATCATACATACAGATATTTGTTGTCCAGATATAGACACAAATAGTCCAAAATACTTTATCACCTTCATAGATGACTATTCGCAATATATGTATCTCTACCTACTTTGTTCTAAGGACAAAGCTTTGGGTGCCTTTAAAATGTTTAAGGCAAAAGTGGAGAATCAATGTAAAAATTTGATTAAAATCATGAGGTCAGATAGAGGTGGAGAGTACTACGATAGATACACTGAAAGTGGACAGGTGCCTAGTCCTCTTGCGAAGTTTCTTTAGAAATATGGGATTTTTGCCCAGTACATCATACCTAGTTCTCCGGATCATAATGGTGTGGTAGAAAGAAGAAATCGAACCTTAATGGACATGGTAAGAAGTATGAGGAGCAACACAAAACTTCCTCAATTCCTATAGATTGAAGCTCTAAAGACGGCTGTGCATAAATTAAACCGAATTTTAACCAAGGTTGTCTCAAAGACACTTTTTTAGTTATTTAAGGGTTGGAAACTGAGTCTAAGGCATATAAGCGTTCTGAAGTAAGAATTTACAACCCACAAGAGAAGAAGCTAGACCCAAGGACCATTAATGGGTATTTCATTAGATATGCTGAAAGGTATAAGGGGTATAGATTCTATTGTCCATCTCATAGCACTAGAATTGTGGAATCAAGAAATGCAAAATTTCTTGAGAATGACTTGATCAGTAGGAGTGGTGTACTTTCAAGACAAAGTTTTTTAAAAGAGCCATTATAAAGCTCAACCCTCTGGTTCAAGTGATAGATTGATTGTTATACACACCCCTTAAGTTGAAACGGGTGTTGGAAAACCAATTACTAAAGTTCCACATGCTGTTAATCCCAATCCAGTAGATTAAGTTGTAAATGAGGAACAACCAGAAATTGTTGAGCAATAGGTTCTTTGTGAGGATGATGATACAACATTGAGGAGATCTACTAGGGTTAGAAGGTCAGTAATACCTAGTGATTATATAGTGTATCTATAAGAGTCAGATTACAACATTGGAGCCTAAAATGATCCTGAAACATTTTTATAAGCCATGAGTTCTAAGTAATCGGACTTATGGTGCAATGCTATAAAGGATGAGATGGATTTTATGGTATCTAATCACGTTTGGGATCTTGTTAAGTTGCCAAATGGTGTGAAAACCATTAGATGTAAATGGTTATTTAAGACAAAGAAAGACTCACGAAGCAACATTGAGAGACATAAAGCAACTTAGAGGGAAGGAATCGACTACACGAAGACTTTTTCTCCTGTATCTAAGAAAGATTCTCTTTGTGTAATCATGGCATTAGTAGCTCATTTTGATTTTGAGTGACATCAAATGGATGTGAAAACGACATTCCTCAATAGTAAACTAGAGGAAGAGGTTTACATGAAACAAACTGAAGGATTCTTCTCTAATGATGGTGAGCATTTAGTCTAAAAGCTTAATAAATCCATATATGGATTAAAACAAGCCTCCCAGCAGTGGTATTTAAAATTCATGAGGTTATTACTTCAATCAGTTTTGAAGAGAATATAATGGACTAATGTTTATATCAGAAGGTCAGTGGGAGTAAGACTTGTTTTCTTACGTTATACGTGGATGACATCTTACTTGTGACTAATGATAAAGGTTTACTATATCAGGTGAAACAATTTCTCTCAAAGAATTTTAATATAAAAGATATAAGTGAGGCATCTTATGTTATTGGTATCAAGATCCATAGAGAAAGATCCCGAGGCATTTTGGGTTTGTCTCAAGATACCTATATCAACAAAGTTTTAGAGAGATTTCGGATGAAAGATTATGCACAAAGTGCAACACCCATAGTGAAGGGTGATAGATTCAGTTTGAATTAATACCCAAAGAATGATTTTGAGCAAGAACACATGAAGAACATCCCATATGCTTCAGCTATAAGAAGCCTTATATATGCTCAGGTCTGCACCCGACCTGACATCGCATATGCTATTAGAATGTTAGGTAGATATTAGAGTAATCTAGGTGTTGACCACTGGAAAGCTACAAAGAAGGTTATAAGATATCTTCAAGGCATAAAAGTCTACATGCTTATGTATAGGTGAATTGAGAACCTGGAAGTAGTTGGATACTCCGATTTAGACTTTGTTGGCTGCATTGATTCAAGGAAATCAACATATGGTTATATTTTCATGCTAACTGGTGGAGCTATATCTTGGAGAAATGCCAAGTAGACCCTGATTGCTACTTCCACTGTAGAGGCTGAGTTTATGTCATGTTTTGAGGCCACCTCCCATGGTGTATGGTTAAAGAGTTTCATATCTAGGCTTAGAGTTGGTGATTCAATTTCTAAGCCATTAAAGTTGTACTGCGACAACTCAGCTGCGGTCTTTATAACTAAAAATAACAAGAGTGAAAGTCGAAGTAAGTATATCGACATTAAGTATTTAGCCATAAGAGAACGTGTTAAGGAAAAGAAAGTTATCATATAGTACGTTAGCAATAATTTGATGATTGCAGATCCTTTAATTAAAGGCATGCCACCTAAGCAGTTTAAGGATCACATAGTGCAAATGAGACTTGGTTCCATAATGTGATTTTTGTTGTACATTTATTGCTTTAATGAAACTCTTATTTAATTTGATATTTTCTCATATGTTTTTATGCACACATATATTTGATTGGTTTTGAGAAATATCATCTAATTAGGACCTAGAATAAACATATGGTTTATTCATTAAGTTTAAAGGCTAGTAATGAGAAATTTTATATATGTAATATATGGAAGATAATACTTATTATAAGAGGACCTATCGTTATGATTCATATATTTGATTTCTTGTTATGTTTAGTGTTGGGTTAAATGGTCCAAGTGGGAGAATGTAAGATTTTTTAAATCTAACTACTCTTCATACAGTCGAGATTTTGGTCCATTTAATGCATTAACCCTTCATCACACACACGTTATCGCCCCATGCTTCCGAGTTTCCTCCTCTGTGATGGGTAGAGGTGTTGAAATGCTTTAAAAATCAAGTTTGGGTCCTTATCCTCACATAGCACAAAGCAGTACACCATCGAATTGTGCTAAAGCGAGAGGCTAGAAGATTCAAATTATTAGTGACGTTAGGACATCAGTGGAGCAATGGCTGCAAGTATATCTCGGTTATGCTTCCGTTGCTATATACATGGTTAATATGCATGTATCTTGTTTACATGTGAATCTTGTTTTGTTTTGAGATGTATGCCATGGATTGTGATTTATAGGTTCATGTATGGTTTTAAGTTCTTGTATAGTTTATTTATCAAGATTCCTTAATGGGTTCTTGTACTTAGATATGAAGAGTCATTTTTGTACCTATAAATACCTCTTTATACTTGAACTAAATTCATTTAAATGAAATACAATCTCTTTTTTTAAACAATTCTCTCCTCTCTGAACTTCCTCTCTTCTTAACAAAGTGGTATCAGAGACAAGTTATTTGAGAAATGGAAAACAATGGTGGAGTATACTTATTTCAATTCCCTCGCCTCACAAAAGAAAAATATGAAACATGGCATCTTTGCATGAAAGTCGTTCTTGACTCACAAGATGCTTGAGATATTTTAGAGAAAGGTTTTATGCAACCGCAAAGTAAAGCCGATTTGTCTCAAAATGAGAAGGATGCTTGGGCAAAGATCAAGAAGAAGGATCAACAAGCCCTTACCCTCATCCATCAATGTCTAGATGATTCAATGTTTGAAGGTGGCCAATGCAACCACTTCAAAGGAAGCATGGGAGATTTTGCAAAGTTCCTTTCAAGGAATTGGTAAGGTAAAAAAGATTCACATTGTAAGGTGATTTTGAATCTTTGCGCATGAAGGAATCCGAATCAATCTCGAATTATTGTTCACGAGTGAAGGCCATTGTGAATTAAATGAAAAGATATAGAGATCAAGTTAAAGATGTTTGAGTAGTAGAGAAGATTCTTCGTTCCTTGAATCCAAAATTTAATTATGTGGTTTGCATCATTGAGGAGTCTAAAAGTTTAGAATCTTTGACACTTGAACAACTAGAGGGCTCTTTACAAGCTCACGAAGACAAGATCAAGAAGAGACAAAAAGAACCTTTAGATTAAGCACTTAAAGCAAGGGTTGTGTTAAAAGATGATGATGGAGAAAGCAATCAAAGAGGAAGAGGCCGAGGACGTGGTCAAGGAAATGGTCGTAATCGAGGTCGAGGACAAAGTTATGGAGAAAGAAGTAAAGGAGATTATAACAACACCAACAATGATGTAAACAATCAATCATACAAAGGCCAAGGAAAATCAAGAGGAAAAGGAGGTTACAATTTTAGACAAAATGAGATGAGGTATGATAAGTCTAATGTTGAATGCTACAATTGTCATAAATTTGGACATTTTTCTTGAGAATGTTATGCTACGCCTAATCAAGTTGATGAGTAAGTCAATATTGTTGATAACAAGCAAGGAGACGAAGAGTCCACTTTATGGCTAGCACTCAAAGATAATAAAAGTACGGATAAAAGTACATGGTTCTTAGATAATGGAGCAAGAAATCACATGTCTGGAGATAAAGGCAAATTTGTGGAACTTGATGAAAGGTAGAAGGCAACGTTTCTTTTGGAGATTCGCTAAAGATTCAAATTTGTGGAAAAGGTACCATTTAAATTTCTTCAAGAGATGAAAGTCATAGACTTATTAATGATGTCTATTATGTGCCAAAATGGAAAAGTAATATTTTAAGTTTAGGGCAACTTCTTGAAAAAGGAAATGAAATCTACATGAAAGATTGTTGTCTTTGGCTTAGAGATCAACATGCTTAATTGATTGCTAAGGTGTTTATGTCGATGAATAGAATGTTTATATTGAATATCAAGACAATCGAAGCAACATGTTTAAAGGTAGATGTGAAAGATGAAACATGGCATTGGCATATAAGATTTGGACACTTAAATTTTGGGGCACTCAATGTTGGGAGATAAATACATGGTGAAAGGAATAGGTCTTGAGATTGAAAAAGGCATTATATGGGTTAAAGCAAGCACCAAGGGCATGACATACTCGCATCGACAAGTTCTTCCAAGATAATAGGTTTGTTCGTTGTTCTTATAAATATGCTCTTTACATTAAATCATATAAACCTAGAGATATTCTACTTATTTGTCTTTATATGGATGATCTTATTTTTATTGGTAATAACCCAAGACAGTTTCAAGATTTCAGGAAAGCTATGTCTTTGGAGTTTGAGATGACAGATATTGGATTAATGTCATACTATTTAGGCTTGGAAGTGAAGCAAACGAAAGACAAAATTTTTATTTCAAAAGAAGGATGTGCAAAAGAAATATTGAAGAAGTTCCAAATGCTTAAATGTAATGCAATGACTACACCTATGGAATGTGGAATTAAATTGACAAAGTTTGATGATGGAGCTAAAGAAGATTCTTCTGTATTCAAAAGCCTTGTTGGATGCTTGAGATACTTGACATGTACAAGATCATATATTCTCTTTGCTGTTGGATTGATAAGTCGTTTCATAGAAACACCTACTTGTACTCATATGAAGGCAGCTAAGAGGATTCTCCGATATATCAAAGTTGCAATTGGCTATTGATTGCTCTATACATCATTTGTTGATTTCAAGCTTGTTGGGTTTTGTGATAGTAATTTTGTGGGAGATATTAATGATAAAAAAAGCATAATTGGTTTCGGGTTTTTTATGGGTGATTGTGCTATTACATGGAGTTCAAAGAAGCAACCTATCGTGACTTTGTCAAGTTATGAATCTGAATATATGGTTGCAACTTCATGCACTTGTTATGCTATTTGGCTTAGAAGGCAATTAAATGAACTTCACTTGCCACAAAAGGAAGCAACTGAAATATGTATTGATAATGGGTATGCACAAACATTGGCTAAGAACCCAGTTTTTCATGATCGAAGCAAACATATAAATACGAGGTATCATTTTATTAGAGAATGTATCGCAAAGAATGAAGTGGAGCTCAATCATGTGAAGACTAATGATCAAGTTGCAGATGTTTTTGCGAAATTATTCAAATTTGAAGGTTTTCAACATTTGAGGACAAGACTTGGAGTATGAAAGAAATTTTCAAATTAAGGAGGAGTATTGAAGAGTAATTTAAAAGTTGATCAAGAGACATGAATGTTTAAAGTCTAGACATATGGATGTTTAAATTCATTCTTAGGAGTTTAATTAAGTTTATGTATTAGTTACATAATTAAATATTGGTCTATGTATGGTTTTGAGTTCATATATGGTTCATTTGTTTGGGTTCATTAATGATTTCATATACTTAGATATGAAAAGTTATTTTTGTACCTATAAATATCTCTTTGTGCTTGAACTAAATTCATTCAACTGAAATATAACCTCTTCTTCTAAACAATTCTCTCCTCTCTAAACCTCCTCACTTCTTAAGAACGCTCTCCTCTTTTCATTGCATGTGTGTTGAGGATGGCAGAGTGATAGAATCCTGAATGATCAAAAAGTGTTTGAGTAGACAAACAAGTTATTATGACATTGGAATCGAGATCATACTTGTTTGGGATCACATCAAACATTTAATCTGTTGTACCATATAATCAACCATGCCTTAAGTCTATGTGCTGCAACAAAATATCATATAAACCTGTGCAAAGAGATCCTCCAAGTAGATGGGTACTATGATATTTATTGCTTGATAGGAAATGAACACAAACCAAAACAAAACTAACCACCAAGTCTCTGTCTCACCAAAGTTGTTCTCCGAAAGAGGTGTGCCCAGAACAGATCTGCAATTTGTTAGCGTAACAACAGCATCCTTTCTTTTCTTATCAACCCAACTACTAGCGCTTTTCGAGCTGTGTGCAACTATTAGTCCAGTAGCCACTAGTGCCCCACGCAGCTTCAACCCTCTTGACTTACATTCCTACATATTTCGAATCTTTGGTCAAGTAACTAGTCATTAAATCTCTTTTAGAACTGAAGTTCTAATTTAAGTTGAGAAAAAGCAATTCTAATCTAGGCTTAGAAAAAATAACACAGTTTGTCTGTCATTCAAAGTGATACTTCCATTCATTTTTTTAGTCAAAAAATTAAAATATCAACTTAATAAAAATATGGAAAAACCTGTAATATGTAGTATAAACCTTATTACGTACCCCAGATCTACATGAAAAGATCAAAAATGAAGGTAATGCGAAATACCTGATTTTGGTTCCATCTCTAATTTTGATGCTGATTCTGAGCTCCAAACCATCACAAATCTTCTGAGACCTTTACGGAAAGTGCTCATTAAGACATAGGCTAGGTCTTTCTACAATTTTCTCAATACGTAACATCCCATAATAGGTCAGGGATTCCTTATGCTTACAATTAATATGAGCAACTGCAAGAAAACTTAACCTTTATATAGCTTCCAGATCAGGCTTCCTCATCACAAGGCCAATATGGGTCTGATACACACTAATTGGGACCCATTTTCTACCTAAACTTCGACCCATTAGTCTAGTTCATTTATTGGGTCACTTTATTATCTTTATCTAGATCAAATTGCGTAACTTAACCTATAATTTGTTTAAAAACCAAAAAATGCAATTAATAGTTATACAACTAATAGGAAAGACAAAATTGTTTAACAATCTCCCCTTTGGACAAGCATTAATTGCAGTTTGACTCTAGTTTAAAAATAGTTTTAAAACTTGGTTAAGCCACGCTACTGTATTAGTCGACTAAGTTTTGAAAAACAGAATATTTGATCAAAAGATAATCAAAGTCCATCATTCTGTCCTGCAAGGCTTTCGATACCGAAAAGTATCAGATACATGTGTCATGTATGACACAAATCCAATACAGTCATGTATACCTAATAACTCTCTAACATGAATGGGAAAATAGAATATGGCAAACTACGATGATATCTTTATGATCTAAATTATATCATCTTCGTTTGTAGGTCTCGATTTCTCCAACTTTATGCTAAACTGCTTTAGAGAAATCTTATTTTCTCTTACCTAATGCTAAATTGCATTAGAGAAAACTTTTATGTTCTCCAACTGAATGCTAAACTGCATTAAAGACCCTATGTTATGTCAAACTTCATAGATATCTATAATAAAATTGTATGTGTCTAAATAACATAGGCATAAGGTCAATCTATATATATGCCCAATGACCTTTAAATGCTTAAGACTGACACAAATCTTAAGACTTTTATATGTATTATGACAATGTATGACAACTCGTATTACTGAGGATAAACGATGATCATCTTTATCAAAGAACCATCATACTATCATAATACATCAAAATGTACAAATATACATGTAGCAAACATAACGATCCCCAAACTAACAGTGTCTAAAGACATCAAAACACCCATATTGTATACTTGTGTTACAAACACAAGTGGGTGAAGTCCTTTAGTTAAAGGATCGACTTACAGTTTCTTTGTCTTTATGTCACCTTTTCATATTAACACTTTTATGACCAACTAATAGATCTTTAATTGCTAAGACTCATAGTATAACAAAACGGGTCTCTAGCCACTGAATTAACTATAGACAACTTAGAAATCAAGTTTTTGAGTTAAATTGTCTATGAAGTAGTCCCATAGCATGCAGTCTGTATGCGTGCATGCTTAGTCGAGGAAGTTATCTATGTCTACTTGATAAACTTTTACAACATTATACCATCTGCAAACTTAAAATTGTAACCTTCAGTGGACTTTCGATCATCCGGACACATAGCTAGAATCTAAATCTAAATTCCCTACAAGGTTTAGTCTGTTGACTTTTCTATATGTCAACATATAATCCTTAATTCCCTTTAGTATCTTAACGCTTACTATACTGGATTCCAATGGTCTACAACTGGATGAACCAAATATTAGCCAAACAATCAAACAGTGAATGTAATGTCCTACCTAGTATATAGCCGAGCATACGTCAGGCTATCCTCCGTACTAGAATATGGAACATTTCTCATAATCTCTCTCTTTACTTTATTCTTTGAATACTGTACCAAAGATTATCTCTAACTATAAGAGACAGGAGCTACGACAGGTTTAGTATTAACCGTATTAAACCTTTGTAACAGATACTCAATCTATGCATTCTATGAGAGGTCTGATAAGTGTTAAGATTTGTCCTGGTGAACCTGAATACCTAGGATAGAAGATGCTACACCAAGGTCCTTCATGTCAAAGTTCTTGACCAAAAGTTACTTAACC
>JAOQMP010096085.1:0-31004 GCA_027563575.1 Erythroxylum pedicellare
TAACTTATTACTCATCAAGTATCATCAAACATATCCAAAAGTAAGAAAATTACATCAACTTCTCATCAACTACGACATATACATAAAAATTCACATAATCAAGTCATCAATCATACATTACTCATCATTGTAGTTTCATTTAACCAAACCTACAATGATTAATGCCCTACTTACATGGTTTAGCTCTAAAATCTTTAAATTCTTCAAGACTATCAAAAATCCCTAGCTTCACCAATAACCCACAATCATCATCTTCCAAAGGTGATAGGGATAGGTTCTTGGTGAGAATGAAAGAGAGAGTAAGGTGAAAGAGAAGCAAGTAAGAGATGAGAGGGCTAGGTTTAGTGTTGGTGGAGATTGGCAAACTAGTCCAATCAATTCAAATTGTCTCCCAATTTTCGATGACACTTCACAAATAATCTTAAAGACATTTATCAAAATTTCTATTGCCTTTGGACAGTAAATTCTACTACCCTTTATTAATAGTTTTGCCACTTGACAATTTTCCTAGTCCAAAATATCCAACAATTTTCAGAACATTTTCCAAAAATTTCAAAAATTCTAAATCAGCAAATACACTCTCCAAATCAATTTTCAACACATAAAAATCACAATTTTCAATAGAAATCACATTTAGAAACAATTATACCCAGAATATCTATAAATGCATATATAATCATTTTCATATGTAAAAATTTACTATTCACGTGTACGTGCATATTATATTATGCATGTACATGAAATGCATTTTCTAATCTCTCAATCAGCTCTCATATATTCTATTCTAGCATCAACATGGATAACGGGATGTTATATTTAGACTGTTGATGAGACCTGGGTTTCTTTGCTTGTATAATAGCACCGTTGTTATCACAATACAATACTATGGGCTAAAAAATGGTAGGAACCACTCCAAATTCAGTGATAAACTTCTTAATCTAAATTAATTCCTTTGTTGCCTCTGAAGCTAAAATGTACTCTACTTTATTCATTGAATTTGCAATGGTTGGTTGTTTGGAACTCTTCCAACAAATCACACCACCATAAAGAGTAAAAATATAGCTTGACTGTGATCTACTATCGTCTTGATCAGACTGGAAACTAGCATCCGAATGACTTTGAACTCTCAGCTCAGTTCCTCCATAGACCAGAAAAATATCTTTAGTCCTTCTCAAATACTTCAAGATGTTTTTCACAGCCGTCCAGTGACCCTCACCAGGATTAGTTTGATATCTGCTTGTTACGTTCAAAGCATAAACAACATCTGGTCTATATATAACATCAAATATATGCTTGATCCAATTGCCAAAGCATATGGAATACAATCCATTTTATCTCTCTCCTTTTGTTTCTTTGGACACATACTTTATGAGAGAAAAATCCCATGCGCTATGGTTGGAATTCTCCATACTAAACCTTTTTAGCACTTTATCTATGTACGTGGATTGAGATAATCCAAGTAATTTTTTTGATCTATCTCGATAGATCTTTATACCTAGCATATAAGCTGCTTCTCTCAATCCTTCATGAAAAAGTTCTTAGATAACCATATCTTAACAGACTAGAGTATTGAAATGTCAATTCTAATAGGCAATATGTCATCTACATAAAGTACTAAGAAAACGACTACACTCCCACTTACCTTCTTGTAAACACAAGGTTCATCCGCATTTTTGATAAAATCAAACTCTTTGATTGTTTCATCAAAATGGATATTCCAACTCCTCGACACTTATTTAAGTCTATAAATAGACCTTTACAACTTGCATACTTGATCAGGAAATTCTTTGGACTCAAAACCCTTAGGTTGTGTCATATACACATCCTCTTGAAAATTCCCATTAAGAAATGATATTTTGACATCCATTTGCCAAATTTTATAATCATGGTATGCAGTTATAGCCAATAAAATCCTTATGGATTTAAGCATTGCTACTGGCAAAATAGTTTCATCAAAATCAACTCCTTGTTTTTGTTTGTAACCTTTTGCCACCAACTTTGCTTTGTACGTATGTACATTTTTATCCATATCAGTTTTTCTCTTAAAAATCCATTTGCACCCAATAGGTACTATACCTTCAGGTGTATCCACCAAAGTCCATACTTGGTTAGTGTACATAGGTTCCATTTCAGATTTCATGGCTTCTTGCTATTTTAAGAATCAATATCAGATATTGCTTCTTTAAAAGTAGTAGGCTCATCATGTATGAGTGATATGTTATCCTTTCCTTACTCAATATGTAGATCTAATCTAGTGGGAGGACGACGTATCCTACTAGTCTGTAGTGGACTATGTGTCTCTTGAACTCTCAGTTGTACATCATATGTATCAACTTGAGGTTCTTGTTCCATTTCGATGTGAATTTGTGGCTCTTAAACTTCTTTAAGTTCAACCTCACTCTCGCTACTTTCTTTGAGAATAAATTCTCTTTCTAAGAATGTAGCATGTCTTGAGACAAACACCTTTGCTTAATAGGATGATAGAATTGATAACTGAAACTCTCTTTTGGATACCCCACAAATTTGCATTTATCTGATTTAGCTTGAAGTTTATTAGATATAGCATGCTTCACATAAGCTTCAAATCCCCAAATCTTTAAGTGTGATAATCTAGGTTTTCTACTAGTCCATATTTCATATGGTGTCTTGTCAATCGATTTAGATGGAACTCTATTTAGAAGATATATTGTAGTTTCAATTGTGTATCCCCAAAAAGATATAGGAAGGACTGCATGACTCATTATGGAACGTATCACATCTAATAGTGTACGATTTCTCCTATCAGAAACTCCATTATGTTGTGGAGTTGCAAGAGGAGACCACTGTGAGAGAATCTCATTCTCTTTTAAGTAACCAAGAAACTCATGGTCTAAGTATTCACTACCTTGATTCGATCTAAGTGTCTTAATACTTTTCCCCATTTGTTTCTTTACCTCTAGTCTAAATTCTTTGAACTTTCAAATGATTCTGACTTTTGTTTCGTTAAGTACACGTAACCATATCTAGAATGGTCATCTGTGAATATAATGAAATATAAGTATCCACCTCTAACATTTATGGACATAGGCCCATATACATCTAAATGAATTAATTCTAATAACTAACTAGCACATCGTCCTTTTCCCTTAAAGGGTAGTTTGGTCATCTTTCCCAATAAATAAGATTTACAATTTTCATATGATTCATAATCAAAAGGATTAAAATATTCTTCTTTATTTAATTTTGTGATTCTAGTTTCATTGATAGGACCTAACCTACAATGCCATAAATAAGATGAAGTTTGATTACTTAATTTTACTATTTATGATAAGAATTGGCCTTTCAAGATCTAACTCATACAAACCATTTGTAAGCAATCTAGATCCATAATAAACATCATCTTTATAAAAAGAACAACTGTTATCCTTAATTATATAGACAAATCCAAATAAGAGATAGAAATGATGTTTCTTGTAATAAAAGGAACATAATAACAATTATCAAGTTCTAATATAAGGTTAGAAGGCAAATTTAAACTACAAGTTCCTACAACTAATACAGTAACTCTTGCTCCATTGCCAACTCGCAGGTCTACTTTGCCTTTCTTCAATGATCTACTCCTTATTAACATCTGCATGTTATTACATATGTAAGGACCACAACTAGTATCTAATATCCAAGAATATGGAACAAAAGTAGAAAGATTGATCTCAATCATAAACATACCTGAAGAGATAGCTTCTTTAAGCTTTTTATCTTTCAGGCTAGGAAGATAAGATGGGCAGTTCCTCTCCCAATGTCCGTTGACTCTGCAATGAAAATATGTGCCCTTGTCGTTGCTCTTTTTCTTGACACCTCCTTTGGCTTTTACTATATTAGTAGAAGCCTTTTGTTTCTTGTTATTATTCTTTTTAAAACCCTTTTTCTTGCTTTTAGAAGAACTAACAATAAGTACCGAATTGGGTTCCTTCTTAAGGCACCCTTCTACAGCAATAAGCATGTTTAACAATTCAGGCAATGTCATGTCCTTCTGATTCATATTGAAGTTCATAATGAATTGTGAAAAACTCAAACTCAAAGACTGTAGCATCAGATCAATGCTTAACTCGTGATCAATGACAAAACCTAATTGGGTCAATTTTTCAATATACCCATCATCTTCAGCATATGAAGGTTGACTGAAGATCCTTCTGTAATCTTGCATTGAAACAATGCCTTGAAGATTTGATATCTCTCCACCCTACTTTGTGCCTTGAAGATGCAGTATCATAGTAGGTGTATCCATGTTATCATGCTACCTCTAAAGTTTAAGAGACATGCAAGCTAACATCACATATGTAACTTGTTCAATGACATCAATATAACACTGATATTTCTCCTAATCTTCATCAGTTGCATCTGATTAAGGTTTTGATGGAGCAGAAGTATCAAGAACGTACAATTTCTTCTCTTGCCTAAGAACTATTCTTAAGATTTGTAGCCAGTCTGAAAAGTTGGGTCCAGTCAGCTTGTTAGCATTCATAATGTTCCTTAATGTCAGGTTGGTACTCATCTTCAAATTTATTGACCTAAAAACATAAAAGGAGCATATATTAGTTTATATAAAAAATAAAATAAAATAAAGACTTTAAAGTATTTGATTACTCTTACTATTTTCTTCAAAATAATAGCCCTCATTATTATATCAAAAAGTTATCATATAATTTCTTAGTGGGCTAGGATCTTATTTAAAATTAATTGATCTTGAGTTTGCTCAACAAACCAACTAAAATTAAATTAGGTAGAAATTAACTTTTCAATCACATCTCATGTGACTCCTAGAACCATTAGGTAACAACTTTTGCCAAAATTATATCATATATATTATTCCCAACTCTACCTCTAAATTTATATAATCATGAGTTTACTCATCCAAATTATACAATTTTAGTTAAGTGGAACCCTTTAATTAAAGATAAAACATATCCGAGTTAAAGTAACCTTGAGTTTATTTAATAAGCCAAACAATAAACATAATTATGGTTTTATTGTCAAATAATAGAAGTTAACTATGACGTTCATAACATATACTTAATATTTTATTGAGAGATTTAAAATTTCAAAAATTACCGATCTCATCAAAATAATATAATCTCGTTATATTTATAATTTCAATCATAATCTAATTATGAAAGAAATTATTTAAAACTTGTTTTGATTCTAATTATTGATTTGATAATAAATTTAATTTAATAATTCAACTTTTGAAAAATTAAATTAAATTCCAATTTTTTAATAATAATACCCTTTAAAAACAATTTTCAAAATTAGTAAAACACTTTTCAATTTTATTAGGAGTATAAATTAATTTAATCTCTATTAAATTAATTAAACAAAAGATTTAAGGGTTTAAAAACATTTAAAATACATAAAAGAGGGTTGGGAGGGTGTTTGATGCGTGCACTACATGCGCTAGATGATGACAAGCAGGGAGTATGCACTGCATGCGCCCTACGTTCAAAATGAAGTTGACTGGCACGTCTGCTGGAGGCGACCTTGAGACACGCACCCATCGTCTTCTCCACGAAAACCGTCTCCATTTTTGTATGCCTCCAACGATTCAGAATCGTCCCATAATCCCTTATGTTTCCACGTTTACCCAACCATCGGGTAGTGCTCCATGTCACTCATACAAAGCACCTTGCTTAGACTACAACCTTCGGCTCTCATAATCGTCCACACCGGTGAACTCACTGTCATCCTCTGCACCGCCTTGCGTCCATGGGGGAGTTTTCACCCATCGTTTTTGCACGGTGGTGATGCCAAATCAGTGGTGTTGCTGACCTATAATTACCAACGGCAAAACGCCGCTGATTAGACATTTTGCAAGTGTTTTTTTAAAAAACTCTTGTTTCTGAAATCTTTAAAACCATTAAACACAGATAAGACAAATAGAGGAGCAGGAAACATACGTAGACATAAACAAATATACAGGAACGCATATACATGCTCTCGTTGAACAATTGGTTTTAGACTATAGAAATAGAAAACGCACAATCCAAAAAAAACACATATGTTTGTGGAAAAAATTTCCAGAAATAAATAGAGGCATAAATTCAAGCATATATACATTGTCTTCAGGTTTTAGTTTTAGCAGAACTCAAAACATAAGAGAGTGGAAACAATTTCTAGATAAATGCATGCTTAAACACAGAATAAACATATGCGATTTTCAGAACAATCAAAACTAAGAACAGTTCTAGAAATAGCTTTGGAAAAAGACAAAAATCGAAGTAAAACATATCAAAATCAACAATAATCAAGCAATGAATCTAAGTGAAACAATTAAATGAGCCTCTGATACCACTGTTGGAATCCAACCGTGATCGAATCACAGGTGTAACAAAAAAACAAAATTTTACATATTCCGAGTAGATTTTGATAATTGAATAAACTTGAATAAAATAGAAAACAATTTAAAAATCGTACCTTGTTTGCTTTTCTGTTGAAAAGTCTTTGAAACTTTTTCCGATTGATTAATTGTGTTGGCCCCCAAATTTTTTTCTCTAGTTAAGCATGATTTGAATTAATTATGAGGTCTTTATGGAATTATTTTTGTGGAGTTAAAATTGTTTATGTTAATTTTAGTAAGATTATATAACATGGGTTGATTGAGTTAAAATGTTAAGGTAGTAAAATTATATAAGGGTATTTTTGGCAAGTCACTTAAGCATATAAGGCTACAAGACTTAGTGGAAGGGCAAAGTGGACTTTGCACATTCATTAGGGGTATAAGTGGAAGAGGAGTTGTTGTCTTGTATTTAGAAGAGAGAAAGAAGGAGAGTGTCGTGGAAGGATAGGAAAAGAAGAGAAAAGCTAGGGGTTTTGGAGATATTGAAGAGTTTGAAAATCTTGAAGCTAAATAAGTATAAACATTAACCCTTCTTGATTTGTTGGATGAAACATATTTGATGATAATTAGAGACAAAATCTCTCTTTAAGGTCTTCACGGAAGTTATAGATCTAGAAGTCCTATTTAAAACCATCCTAGAATGACCTTAATCTAACATCTCTAGAGAAAGTTATGCCTTTTGTACCAAAACATGTCTGAAGAGTAAGAATTGGATATTGCACTAAATATACTTTGGTATTTTGATGATATATTGATCTGTAGAGCTCCGAATGAGGTGAATCTTGATTCAAAATAAACTAGAGGCATTAAGCTACAATTTTTCTGAGAAGTCATTTTGAAATTCTAATCCAAAGATTGTTAAAATTTGTTTTGAGTTTGAAGGAATGAGTTTGTTTTTGGTGACTGACTAGTGTGAGCAAGCCACCCTCGTAGGATGCATGTTCAGATGTCACTTAGGACGTCGGGCACGTGTCTTGCGAAGGTGGGGTGTCTAACACTTATGATATCAGAGCACCTAGGTTTAGTGTCTTACATACATTTTGACATGTCTTAGCATGCAGTAGCAACTAATCCTTAGTCTAAGTCTCATGTGTATGAGTTACACGCATAGATAATTATTATGAGTTTGACCTGATAGAATTAGTGAGAAAATGATACAGAAAATGAAAGTTTATGGATATTTAGAAATAAGAGATATTATGTAGTCCGATATGTTAGGCACAGATTCAACATTTGTGGTTATGTCAGTGAATTTGGTTACAGAATTTTATTATGGATATGTACTTGAATTGATATGGATGTGAAATTATATTCATGAATTAACTGAGAAGAAATAGTGACATAGGTGAAAATGACAAGATTTAAGATGTAAAATGCAAAGTGGAGTTGAAAGGTTAAACTTGGAATTTAGAATGATTGTTTAATTACTGTGATAAGAGTTATGATCTGGTATAGGATTGTGTTGGTGAATATAAAATCAGAATTTCAAGATGGCTATACGTTTATAATTCTAAATTTATTAAGAGAGTACGTAGGGAAAATGAAACAAATGATAGTGATATATGTAGAAGTTCTCAAGGTTATAAAGACCAGTTATTATGAGTACATATTCGATAATATGATTACATTGGTGAATAATGTGATTAAGTATATGATATCTATCTTTGGATATGGTATAGTAAGTAATCTATGACCCCTATAGATAAAATCATGAGATGAATTAGAGTAATGCGATGGAAGTATGGTATAGTTGATTTTGTTAAAGAGGTAACTACTATAGAGGAGTAATTTTTTTTTGAATAGTCATAGAATATTCAGTGGCAGTTTAGAATCAATTGTGATTAACGTATCATTAGCATAAGATATACATTGGTGAATTATCGGAGATAAATCTTTGGGAAAAATGGGATGACTTTGATGATACACACTTAAGCACATGCGACAGTAATTATGTTTACTACTTCATTGAGTTATGGTAATCAGAACATTATGACCTTGTAAGAAAGGTAGAAATTGGTCTTCTTGAGGTATTAAGAATGGCTGATAATGCGATGATGATAACAATTGATTGATAAACATTGCATGAACAGTGTAGATGATAGTAGCAGGAAATTTTCTTTTGAAGAAGAACTTCATTAAATTAGGTTAAGTAGATTAGATAGTTTATATTAAGGATAATCAATGAAAGAACAAATAAAAAATGAATATGTGATGATTCAAAAGTAAATATTAGAGTCATATCCCTAGCGAAGACTCAAGGGTAAGAGGTGGAATATACTACTGAGAATGTATGTATTTTGTTTGATGTAAAGTATCCAACTATGTGAGTGGATTCCTGAATTTGAGAAGACATTAATTGCTAATATGAGGAGTATATAGGTCCACGTTATATTATGTGTAAATATGTTTAGGAGATACAAATTTTACCTGATGAATGTGTTACAAACATAGGAAGTTAAGATTGAAAATAAACTAAAATGTGTGGAGAAATTAGTATGAATGAGTAGATAGAAGAGTAAGTCAATGTGAAATTAGAGGAAATCGAATGAATTAAGAAAATCATTTAAGAAAGGTAAGACAATTGGGAAATTAGTTATTTAAGGAATTACGAGAACTAATAAGGGGAACATGGAGTTTGATAATAATTATTTGAGTTAACAATTACCCTCGATAGTAATATGGTATTGAAGATTAAAGCGGTCCAAACAAAAATTTGATGATGTATTCAATATATTCGAAAAGTTGAGAAGAATAGTTTGAATACTTGAGGAAAAACGTGTAAATCTTATGAGTAATGAAAGTAAAGAGAATTTTGAGGAATTATAACACGATATTAATTATATTGTATGGATTTGGAGATTTTATAGTATACAATGATGTTGTATAAGAGATTAGGATAAAATCCAATGCAACATGATAAAGTGATTTCATATGCATAGAGACAATTGAAACCTTATGGGTTGATTATTTGATACATAAATTGAAACTTGCTACAATAGTGATTCTTTTGAAAGTTTAGAGACATTATAAGTACAAAAACATTTGAAATATATAGATAATTTGATTTTAAGGTTAATATTGAGTTGAAAGAATTGAATACGAGACTGAGACAATGGATAGAAGCACTGAAAGATTTTGATTGTACAAATGAGTACTATATTGGTAAAGCTAGTATTGTAATTAGATACATTGAATAGAAAATTCAATAGTAGTGTATCACAAATTTGGATATTGAGGTTATCAAATCTAGTGCAATAAAGAGTGCAAAATGGAGTTAAATTTGAGGCAAAATGAAACATTATTAGCTGCACTGAAAATTAAGATTAGTTTCATATGAACAAAGCCCAAATTGAGGATTCGAAAATTGTGAATCTTACTAAGAAATTGGAAATGAATACAAATTTTGAGTTCGAATAGGAAGAATGATACCTTGTGATTGAAATAAGAAGTATGTGTACCGATAAAGATGATTGAGAAAAGAGATTGTTAGAGAAGCATAAATAATAACCTATGATATACATCCTAGCAGGAATATGTCGAGATAGCATTTGACGGCTAAGGAGGTGGAAGCAAATGACCATAGTTTAAGTTGCCAACAGTCTTAAATGTTGTAGATATGCTTAAAGCTTATATGTTTGGAGTTCATTTTCAATGGAAAACTTTAATTGACTGGAAGCATAACAATCATTATCATAGTGACGTCATTAGAATATTGTATAAGGCATTATACGACAAAAAGGAGTCGTCTGCCCTTACATCTAAAATGAATAAGGCATAAAATGGTTGAAGGCTAGGGTTGGTTTAAAAGATATTGTTGATGAGTGAAATGAATCTATAATAGAAATTAAGTGAGGAAAAAGATAAAGGAGTTAGTGGATCAACACCGAAGGTATGGAGTAAAGTGAGATGAACATAAGAGTTAAGTGTATTGTCACTACAATGATGTGAATTATTAAGTGAAAGATAAATTGTCTCTTAGAGAATCACCGTGTTAAGGTGTACTTACATTAAGTATAAGGTGTGGTCAGATTAGGAAAAAGGATTAGCTAAGCCTGATATGAATTGATCTGTACGAAATTATTATGAGTTAGTGCTACTGATAAAAGATGTCTTAGATTTTTAATGTGATATATGTGAGTATGTTAAGAAATATTGATATGATATGATATTGGTGTTATCGACACACGAAATAGAAAAATTGTGAGTGATCTGAAACATAATGAGGAACTAGTTAAGAAAGTGAATGACTAAATAAAGGATTGAAAGACTGAGTGAGTTTATTGACTATAGTCATTTGAAAGAATTAATGAATTAAGAAATATTTGAGCGATGAAGTTAAATGGGAAACAGAAGAGCGTAAGAGGAAGCATAGCCCTACCTTTTGATCAGTCAGATAAGAATTTCAAGAATGAAATTCTTTTAAGAGAGGGAGAAATGTTGGCCCCCAGATTTTTTTTCTCTAGTTAAACATGATTTAAATGGATTATGAGGTTTTGATGGAACAATTTTGGGAGTTAATTATTATGTTAATGTTAGTAAAATTAGATGATATAGGTTGGTTGAATTAAAGTGTTAAAGTAGTAAGAGTGTTCAAGGGCATTTTTGGTAGATCACTTAAATTTGGAAGACTTTAAGGCTTTAAAGGAAGGGTATAAGTGGAAGAAGAAAAGTTGACTTGTATAAAAAGAAGGAAGGAAAAAAATTGAAGAGAAAAGAAGAGAAGTGTGCGTGGAGAGCTGAGGAAGAGAAAGAAAACGTGGAAAGAAGAAGAAGGAGGAGGATTTGCTAAAGTAACCATCTCTCCTTCTTGCTTTATTAAAAAAGGGTGTAGAGAAATGGATTTGCGTGGGGTTTGTGATGCAAGAAAGAAAAAACTAAAGAATCATTTTAATTTTTAGTGATTTCTAAGCTAAGGTTTCATGGTGATTGAAGAAGCTTTAGGTAAACAAGTAAGTATAAGCATCATTGCTTTTGATTTGATGAATGAAGCATGTTTTGGTGATAGTTAGAAGAAAAATGAGGTTGAATAGAGTAAGAATCTGGAAAAAATTTGAGAGAAGAGTCGCGTTTCTGCGAAAGTTTGCCGTGGACAACTCTTTGATTCACTGCGGCAAACTCCCCATGGTTCACTACGGCCAACTCTGTAGTTCTCCGTGGCCAACATTGAAAAAATTAAAGTTTTCCACGACCAACTTTTTGGCTTGCCGCGGCGAAGTTTGTCCGGAGACAGCTTGAACATGTTTTGGTATTTTAGGCATAACGTTTCTGTAGTTATCCAAATGGAATGATTTTTCATTTGGCGTAAACTAGATATATAGGGATGCAAGTTTTATGAAGACAATTCAGTTTGTAAGAATTTTAATTGTTAGATGGAAATTGAGCATAGAATACTGTTTTAGCATAAGAACAATCCGAATATGTTTGAGGTATAACGTTTAGATTACTGAACCAAATTGAATGATTTTGGTGTCATTAGAAACTTAAGACAATGTGGAACACTTTTCTAGAAGAAAGTGATATCAAATTTTGTCATTTACTATATCAAAATGATAGTGGAAAATTGACCCGAAAGTCTGAATTTTTGAAAGGGTATTGGGTTCAAAAAGCTTAGGAAATGCATGGGTTTTAGTGAATATGTTTCTTTGGGTTCTAAATTGGAATTCCTATTAAATGGAAATTTTTTTATTGTTTAAGAAAATCAAGTAAGGCAAGAGAGGCAAGAGGAGCAAAAGGAAAGACATCCCTAAGCAACTTTATAAGCAAGGAATTCAAAGTGCGTACATGTTTATAATTGAGTAAATAAGCCACTCATTGTTTTCTTTGAATCAAGGAAGCTTAATGGTTTCAATTGCATCATAAATGTTGCATTTATTTGCTTCTTGGTTAGATTGTGAAATTTTTATATGTTTGCTACATGAATTATTTTGATTATTTATGAAAATATTTTGAAAATGATTCTTTTTGAAAAGATACAAGTTTATGTCAGGTTTTCGGAAATGTTTTTTTCGAAATATCTCATGTGCATGAAAAACAAGTTTCCAACAAGGTGCCATTTAGGCAAACTATTTTTGAATCATGAATTACATGTTATGTGGGTTTGGTATAATCCATTCAAGAGTGTCACGTGCACGTTGACCAAGAAAAGGCTTCTCCTACCTACCCATTAGTGGCATGGAGCTCCTGTATAGACTCACTCTTGTTTACGTCTACGTAAGACTATTATGTGGAATTGCGATAGTCCGTCAAGTTTTACGACTACACAAGACCATTATGTGGAAATGTGTAGTTCCTCATGTTCATGGATTTACCCAAACCATTCTGATGTGTTTATATGCTTATGATATGTTGACAACTTTGATGCATATATGATCTAAAATTTCTCATGAATTGTTTGATAAATTAAAAATTTTGAGGAATAAGTGTTTGATGATATTTACATTTGAAATTACTTTGGTTTCAAAAATGTATAATGGTAATGAGTTTTGAAAATGGTTTTTGCTTCTTTCTCGATTATAAATTTGTTATCCATTCTCACCCCCATTCTCCTCCCCCTATTAAGGTGATGAGCAAGAGATTGAGTAAGTCAAGAGTTATGGCATCACTCCGAATTGGCATACTTTTGTATTTTTAAGTTAGATTTTTGGGAATTCAAGGCTTTAGTCGCCTTTCAAGTTTTACTAGTTCAAATGTATTTTGTATTTTTGGTTTTTGAACTCAACTAATGTATTGTGGCTTAAAATGCAATTAAAGCTTTATAAAACTCTTATCTTTTGTTATAAATGAAATATATGTTTGGATTTGTCTATGATTTTTCTTGTTTTCGCAAAGTATTCGATTATGGAAATGAGATTAAGTTTTTGTGAATTTGTTTGGGGTTAGGCTCTTATCCATTTTGTTTTTGGGTTGAGTTGATAAATATGGTTGAGGGCTCTTAAGTTGGCATTAGTAAGATAGGAAATTTTAGGTTATGGGTTCTACTTCAGGGGTTTTCACTGCGGCAAAGCCAAGAGTTCTCTGTGATGTAAATTAACCCAAAGCTCTTTATTTTCGTTGGCGTAGTGGGTTCACCACGGCGAAAAAAAAATTTCAGGCTTGTCGCAGTGAAGTTTAATCGCTCGCTATGACATAAAATTCCTGAAGGATCTAGAGGATTTTCTCCAATATGTTCACCCCAGTGAAGCCCGTCTTTTCTTCCGACGTATTTTTCCTTTAAATTTCCAAATTCTAAGCCTTCCTCCACGCTCAAGCTTCATGATCCCATGTCCAATGTTGGGCTCCGGAAGTGAGGTCCAAGACCATCACCTTGTTGCTAAAAGTTCATTCGTCTCACATATGATGGCTATTGGCATTTAGAAAAGATATTAAACTTGAAAAATATTGCAACAATTTAGTATCATTAGTCCTTGTAGATTTAGGCTCCATACACTTAAAATCATAATTGTTGAATGTAAAACCAATTCACTAGTTTTATGTTTAAAACTGTAAGTATATGGGGTGTAACTTGTAGTAAAGAACAGATATTGATCTCTTATAGATTGTGTTTAGAAGCTGCTTAATTTAGGCTACTGCAGATGAGAACTAATTTTAGTGAATATAAACTGAAAAATTAAACTAAATCAAACAACTAATAATTAACAAATGATAAAGCAAAAGTGCAGAAACTTGGAATTCAAGATTTAACAATCAGAGATCACTTTTTCCTTATCTTATCTCCCTCCTACCTTGTTAATTGAAATGTGCCTCACCTAAGATGTTTTAATGTATTAACTACCCTCTCTCAAGGTATAATTAATTGTCCCTAGCCAAATTAAATGGAAATGATTAAGCAATCTCTCAATCTACAAAATCAGTCCACCAAATCAACCAGTTATGAAGCTATCCTATAGACAATCAACTAATTAGCCAAGATCTCTCTCTAACTTATCAATTAACTTGATGAATGTAGGTTTATAGATTGCCAATTCTCATTGTACAGCCCTACACAATTTACCCAACTTAATTTCTCATTATATTGCAAGGTATAAGCTCAACGTTCATTAAAAGCATCATTCATTCAAATCAACAAAGCTGGAGTTCAATAAGTAGTTCAAAAGTAATCTTTACAAATAACTTAGCCACTCATAATTTCATTAATGTCCCCAAAAACCAGAAAATCCATAATAAATATTTTAGAAGAGAAAAACAAAATAAGAACTATATAAAGCAAGCTCCTCCTCTTCTTTGCCCAAATCTAGAAAATCTGGCGTTGGTGTGCTCTTTGCTTAATTTGGAATGGAAATCTTAATCTCTACCACTCTCTACGCTCCAAATTTGTTTTTTAGCTCAAGGAGGGAAGTTCTTATGACACCCCCGTCGGCCCTAGGATTTGTGCCCTTATATAGTCTCAAGAACCTGAAACTAAGTGAAACCCGTGTGTCTTTTTGGGTTAAGGATCCCACGATCGTGGGAATTAGCATGAATCCCACGATCATGAGTTCTTGTCTTACAACTCCTCCACTTCTCTTCTCCTCTCTTAGTCCCTAGCTCAATCACAAAGATGGACACCCTCCATTCCTATATCAAAATGATCATTTCTTACCCTAAATCAACATAAAAAATAAAAGAACAACCATGAAGATCAAACAAAACAAAAACATATAAAATAAGTCCTAAAACGCAACAATAATAACCTATTATGTAAGAAACACATGCCAAATACTTAGAAAAACATGCACTAATGCACAACTATCAACTTCCCCACACTTAAATCTTTACTTGTCCTTAAGCAAAATCAAACACAGCCAATCAATTCCATCACTTCATTTTCACAAACATCAAAACATGTAATCCCTCAAAGTTTGGCCAACTTAAATGTGAAGCTACTACACATATCATGACTACTTTTCATTAGTGTACATAAGCAAACTCAACTTATGGTGCCATCTCTCAAAGATACATATAAACACAAAATGAATCTTCCTTATGGTTTCACTCATTTCTCTTAAGTATTTGATGGTTTGTGTTTCACTTAAGCTCCTTATAGGAAACTACATTACCATAGGCTTGCTAATAGATCAATTCTCCTCTACAATGATTTAAATATATCAAAAGGACTTGCTTCGGGTTATAATGTGGTAAGGGTTAAGGTGGGTCAAATGAGGTAAAGGGTTTAACACAAGCATTCACAAAGTAATAAGTGAACAAAGGGATAACAAAACATATTTCTGAGATACACAAATGTAAATATACTACTACTCCGCACTTACTGATGTTACTAAAATGTTCTTCCTTTTTCTTTTTTTTTTTAACAATTTAAGAAACAATGAACAAAATAGAAACTAAATGCAATGTGATCCAAGAGTAGGAGTATCACTCAACTCATCTTGGAGAAAAATATAGCAAAAATTCCAAACTAATTCATCATTTAGTACTTTACTACGCTTGTAAATGGGTAGGCTAATGGGATTTTGGGTTTTAAAATATAGGTTGTTTTCAAGAAATAAAAGGGTTAAGGCTTAACGAGGGTAGCAAGGGATAATAAAAAGTAGGTCATTTAAGCCAAAGGTTAACACAAAAAGGTCCTTAATCATCTCTATTAAGCATGCATCCAATAGCCTCAAATTGATTCAAAGCAAGTTCTGAAAGTAATAACCTAAGGAAGCATCACACAAATAAAGAAATAAAATGACTATAGATGGAGTCACATAGGCTCAATCCTCACATTGGCTTAATGAAAAATAATTATACGCCTCTACACTACTTCATTACTCAAGTGTCAAATTTTGAGTAAGCTTATGCAACCAACTACTTTTCATCAATCAACATGGTTCACTCTCTACTCAAGTAACTTAATCCGAATTCAAGCATGCATTCAATCTCATTCCAACTAGCATGACAGAATCTCATGGCAAAAAAAATCAAAATGATTCAAGTGTGGTTCCATCACTAACACAAAACTACATAAAACAACAACCTAATATGCTTAAAACAAGCATCCTAATTAAAAAATGCAAAAGGTGACTAAAGTAAACTTAAATAATATAACTGACAATGCAAATGTCACCTCCCCACACTTGGACAACACATTGTCCTCAATGTGACAAGGCAACCATAAAGGGAAACTAAAACATAAAACACAACATCAAATAAACAAGCAAGTGAAAAAAATAACAAGAAAAATAAAACAATGTAAAAAGTAAAGGATAATAAAGCTTCATGGAGATTGTGGTGGCAAAGAAGTAAGGGAAGGGACTTCAATGTTCTTCATCTAGATAAACTTGAGGAATTTCTTTTGATGTACCGCTGCTTATTATGAACTTATCTAATTTGGGTGTCGAGCTCATTAATCTGTAGTGTCATTTACTGACGGTTTTCATCCATTTAGTTAAGAATTTACTGGAACTTAGCGACATCTGCTACCACGGTTAGTTTGTCTTCAACTGCTTCTTCTTGGGCCTCCAAAGGCACCTGAGAGGAGGATGGTTGAGAAGTAGCTGCATTCTTTCCCTTCCTATTTTTAACAGTAGTGTGTGTTTAAGGATTTCGGACTCCAAAATTTTAAAGTGTTTCAAACAAGGTATATCAAATATATCGGGTCTAGCTATGTGCACACCATCCATGTCAAGATTGTAGTGCAAAGCCAAAGTAGTAACAATGTAAGCCATGCTAAAATATGATCTTTTCTTAGTAATGAAACCCACAATAGATAAAAAAAAGCAATAAGGGGTATTCACTTTAATTTTTCGATCCATGCACTAAAAAAAGAAAACTACTTAGTCAAACACTTGTTGCTTTCAATTTTGTTAAAAACAATTAGGGACATAAACTTATGAAAAGTAAGTGCTCGGTGCTACGAATCAAAATGTTGGGTGTATTCCTAAAGTCAAAAGTGTTTTCACCCGTAAGGATATTCCAATGATCATCCACATTAAAATCATCATAGTCATCCAAAACTTTGGTATTAGACAATTCAAAGAGCAAATGAATGACAATATAATCCAGCCTATATGCATGACCACCTATCCTAAACTAGAATATGACCATTTTAGTATTTTAGGGAACAGTGGTGAAAATTCTATAATCATTATGAGGTATGTCATTACATCACCAATTGTAATAGCTTGGCTACCAAAATTTACTGAGGGTGAGAATATTAGACTATTAAGTCATATCATTTGAGAATTTATGAAGTGCATTTCATTCACATGCATAATATTCGCATACACACATAAATAATGATTTAGTAAACATTGCCAAAATTATATGTGCGCTCAATTGACATAATTCGGGGTATGAAATGTTTAAAATGATCATGATGTAAATTATGCATTACTTATGCCTTGAATTTTGGTTTAGTGGATAATAATTAGTAAATTTGGAATTAATTGTTACAATTGGAAAATTGATGAATTAAAATATGCATTTAGTTTAGGAAAAATGTCAAATTGACATATGAAAATTTAGGATGAAATAAATTACACATGGTAGTAGAATTAAGTGACATTTGGCATAAATAATTAATTGACAAATGGCTTAGAGATTGAGTGACAAATGTTTTAAGATTTAGGTGACAAATGGCAACATAAAGAGAGGACATGTAGCTAGCGTAGACTCTTGACAAGTGTCCTAACACTAATCACACCATATGACACACACATGGCAAGTTACTTCATTTGTAACTTTCTGCTGAAACTCTTATCTTCTTCTTCCCTCATAGCCGAAAGCTTGCTCCTCTTTACATCTCTGCATTTTGCCTAAGTTTTGTTCAATTGCCACATCAAAATCGATACTTTTACCTTCATAAACATAGTTATAGAACTAGATCATTGTTGTACATGCTTTTGTCTTTTATCCTTGCTGAAAACCCATTCAATTCCCACCTTGTCTTTGAGATGATCTTGCATGCATATAAGGCAAAGTAGACTTGATGAATTGAGGTGGAACATAAGCTAAACAAGTTAGTAAAGTATTGATCTTTGTGGCATATTGTAATAGGAAGTTTATAATGATTGAATTGGGATGGATAACATGTAGTGTTGATGATGAAGTGTGTTGGAAAAATTGTACATGAATTAGATACATTTCTATTTTCGTTTTATACATAAGAACCATAGGTTATAGGTTTCAATATGGGTTATTTAGATTGAGATTTGAAATTTAAATGAAGGTGAATTTATGCTAAAGAAAGTTACTAGTGAAGTGTCCTTGAATTTGGAAAAAACAATGACTACATATAGATGAGATTAAATGAATGAAAGTTTCTGTTTTGTTTTTGTATGCATGAAAGATAAATAGTTTATGAGCTACCAATTGAATGATTTTAAGTTGGAATTAGAGATGAAATTAATGAGTAATTGAAGTATAATTAGGGTATAATTGAGGTACAATTAATGAACTAATATGAAGATGTTTTGAATTTGGTATGAAGGTATTAGAATCTAGAGAAATTAAAGGAAAATGGAGAGTGAACATTCGATTCACTCATCCCACGATCGTGGGAAGGTCTGCCACGATCATGGGCAATGCTTTGAAATGAAAATTTTTTGTTTTGTGTGATTGTTGAATCAACTAAAGATAAGTTACTTTACTTTAGTGTATTTGGACTTGATTAAGGCCTAAAATGAACCTAGGTTGATGTTTGATTAACTGGTTAAGGGTTTCACAAGCTTAGGTTGTTAATTGACGTTTTAACTTAGGGAATGGATTGTTTTGAAATCAATATATCTAAAATGTGGAATTTATGAGTGTTAAAGAAATGGAGCTATTCTTATGAATGCAAATATGATCCAAAGGATATGAGTAATGTGAACTAAGTATAAATAATTAAGAATTAGGAAATTATGTGAATATATATAGATAGAAAAGGTTGGTGAATGTACGTCACGACCTGGTATAACATTGGGCCCATTACAACTGCCACATAACCAAGTTAAGGACACTCATGGAATCCTTAATCCGACTATATAAGGCTAACTAAACATCTCTCCTTTTTTTGAAAAATTTGGGCAGCACAATGGTTGTATTTTAAAAATTCCAAAAACTCAATCAAATACCTACAAAAAATTTTAAACACACTTCTATATTCCCATCAACAATTTTTGCCACAACTTCAGGACTTTAAAGTCCATTCAAAGCAATCTCAATAACAATGTCAAAGTTCCTACATAAGGTCTTTTACAACAACAAAATAGTCAAGAGTTAAATTTATATAATCATAAAGCATACCAACATAACCAATCTAATGAAAAGAGTAAAACAATTTATGATCCACTATGCAACTAAAGTACAAAACAGAAACTACTCACGTACGACAATACCCCGAAAATGTCAAAAGATTGCACGATCAACTCAAAGCTTCAAGCTCATTAAATTAACCTATATGGTTGGTAGGCAGAGAGGGTGAGTAAACTATATACTCAGCGAGCAGGAAAAATATATATCGTAAATAGAACTCGATACACATCAAGATGGTATAAATAACCCATGAGGTGAACATACATCACATAGAAACATATAGGCCTAGCCTATGACTCAACGTGTATTGCTTAGGAACCATATAGGCCTAGCCTGTTAATCACTAATTTGTTGAACGTAGGTTCCATTTCTAGTACACATAAAAAGAAAAACATCACATGTATAAATCAAATCTCATTACAAAACAAATATTAGAATAATCCAAAACAATCATGTTTGTCACCACTGATCGATCAAACTAATGTGTACACCCACCAATTTCTGGTGTTGTCTTGACTTTCATCCGTGGTGAGCTGGGATTACAGTCGACAAGAGCGCCATGACCCTAGGTGATGACCTCATCGGTGCCTAGACCTTAGTTGTGAAATCTACAAGTCCCGTTGAAATGTGTCGATATGGGGACTCAATTTTCATGTAGTAGCGTTAAGGATATGGAGGTCACTTAATCTGTTATGCCTAGTGCATCGTTACCTCACCAATCATAAAAATCATATAGAAATATTAATTAGAAAAATCAAATAAGGCACTATGCCTTTATTTATTGGTCCAATAAATAAAATGAAACCTTGTCATGGCTCTAAGCCAAAAGAGAACAAAAACATGCAGTATTCATGACTCGATTCTGCATATGTAAATTCCAAAATAATATTTCATGCAATAAAAGTCATTGTTTGCACTCCAAATGCAAAGTTTTTCAAAAATGTAGTTTCAGAAAATAAAACATTGTCTTTTGCACTTCAAGTGTAAGTTCATTGAAAACAATTCCATTTCTCAAAAAACATAATAAAACATTAGTTTCACTTTAAGCGTAAAGAGTTATTCAAAACAATATCATTTATTAAATACACAAATATACTAGCATCTATTTGGGATTCAATTCTACTATGTATTGCCTAGGTTCAAAATTCACATACAAGTCATCATGTATGTCTTAGGATGTTCTAATTCCCGTTTGAGAGAAATGGTTTCCCCAACTCACCCCAAAATGAGCTCTTTGATTCACAGCTTCTGAGCCTTTATACATAAAAAAATAATATTTTTACTACTCAAACATATATCTCATACACATCAGCACATAGGTGTATAAAACACAATATCACTATCTTTAAGCTATGAGATTCGACCATTAAACTCTTAACATGGTTTCTTCCTTACTCATTTCGAAGGCATTCTTTAATCCAATACTTACTTATTTCAAAACATAATTAAGCATATTTTTATCCAAGAACATTAGCCCATTATTCATCAATCTAAGCAACAATTCAAGTTTACTCTAAGTAAACATGAATGTCGCTTTCAATGTATATCACTATGAATCCTTAAATCCTAAGTCAAGTTCACTTAGACATTTTATCAAACACCTAATGTGCATGACTTTCAAGTCACATTTTCAAGACTTTATCAAACACTTCTAAACAATGACACATTTCATCACTCCATTCAGTCCAATTCCCTTAATTTAAGCAACATTTTTCATAATTACACAACTCATTACATATAACCATTCCTTCTCTCATCATTTCGACCATAGAATTCATTTAAATCATCTATTTCAAAAGATATCAAAAAATTCACAACTTTCACTAAAAAGGCGGCATTTTCATATTTGACTTAAAGAACCATATCCATGACACATTTCATTAACCTAAACCATGTTTCGTGCATATTCAAGCATGGAGAACAACATATCTTAACACCAAACTCAAAATCCTAATGTAGAGAGAGATGAGACAAAATTTTCCTAAACCTTCCTTTGATGATATCTTCAAATCCTTTGAGAATTACTTAAATATAATGATAGATTTGAGTTCCTTGATCCCAAATTAGCTTAGAAAACCTTGATTTGGGTTGGAGAATCAAAACAAAGGGGTAGGGTTAGTAATAGTCGAAAATTGGGCTTCTCCTCCTCTCTTCTCCTTTCTTCCCCTTTCTTTTAATTAAGACAACATGTTTTAAGTCTTTAGTAATGGGGTGCACGACCTTACATGAAGAAGGGTCTAGAATGCTGACTCTTCTTTGACCAAAATATGGTGAAATTACCTTTTTTTCCCTTAGTTCATGTGAAATTACCATTTTACCCTTCAAATTTTTCCTAAATTTGCAATTAAGCCCAAAATTTGGGAATCACCAAAACTTTTATTTCTATTTTGGCCCGTGGACTTTTGGAATTAATAATTAAGCCCCTTAATTTTATAAAATTGCATATTGGTCCACCAAGAATTGAAAGTTTTCATTTAAGTCCTTTAACTTTTAACAATTTCAAATAAGCCCTTATATACATCAACTTTTCTAATTAAGCTTTTTAAGTGTCCCATAAGTCTTAAATCATGTCTAATCACCTCTAAGGCATTAGAACACATTTAATTCAACCACCATGATCATATCTATCTAATGGACTCAGTTTTACACACTTAAAAGCTTATATGTTGGAAATCTCCAAAATTTTGCATAGTGATGAACTCCAAGTTCATGTAAGGGCATATAACATTATAAATCATTAACATATATACCCAAAGGAATTAAATACATCTTTAAATTCATATACAACCATGTATATATCAATATATACAGTAGCGTCTTCAATTATGGAGCAATACAAAAGGGTTCACAGAGTCCAGCGTTACATATACATTTTGCTCTTTTTAAGTATCAAAAACAAAACAGGAACCCTTCATTCATCCATCAAATTCTAGCACAACTTCATCATCAATACTATATGCAATACATCCCAATTCAAACATCATGAATATTATGCTAACAGATATCACAATAGATTAATAAATCACTTACTTGTTCAGCTCAAAATCTCCTCAATCATTAAGCTAATTTAGCCCACCAAACATGCAAGGATGAAGCAAACTCCAACAGCAAGATGAAAATATAAAAGGGTTTTAACGACATAATGAAGACAACAAGATTTTGGAGTGAAAAAGTGCAGAATTCTAGCAAAATCTTAAGGTTGGAAGGTTTGTGTATGGATGTCGATGGTGAGAAGAAGAAGAAGAGAGCATGTGACCAAAAACAAAAAAAAGATGATCTTTCATGTGTGGAAACCATGGGTGTAGGTGTGTGGTGAAGGAGTGGCCACTTGTCATGCTAAGATTCAAGCCATATGTCGCACACTTCAACTTCTATTTGTCACTTGATGTTTGATCCATTTGTCCCATAGTTTCCTAAGCCATCTGTCACCCAAGTATACCACCATTTGTCACTCATTTATCCAAGCCATTTTTCACTCTATTACTAATGCCATGTGTCACCATTTTATAGGCCTAGTCATCCTAGATTCCTATGTATCAATTTGTCTTTCCATTTGACATTTTTCCTAGAATAGGTGCACATATCACTTCATCAATCTCCTAATTGTAACAACAAATTCCCAATTAATAATTATAATCCATCAAAATAAAATTCAAGACATAATCAACACACAAGTACATCATAATCAGTTAAAACCTTTCATACCCTAGGATATGTCAATTGAGTGCATATACTATCTTTACAATGTCTCTAAATGATGATTCATATGTATATGTGAATATGATGTATGCAAATGAAATGCACTTAACGTATTCTCATATGATATGACTCAATCTAACAGTTAAATCCTTGAGTGTAGAAACGAGCTATTACTTAGGCAATGACCATTCACTTTATATATCTTCTTTGTTCTCCCAATTTGAATCTTTATTACACCATAGGAAAAAAAACTTAAACGTTAAAAGGACTGAGCTAATGAGAACGCAACTTACCTTGAAATAGTTTAAGTCTATAATAATAAAGAAGCCCTTTTCGACCAATAACAAAGCTTTTCTTTAAGATCATCTTGTCATGGAAAGCTTTGGTCTTTTCCTTGTAGATTATTGCATTATCATACGAATCATTCCTCATCTCTTCAAGCTCTTACAATTCTAACTTTCTATGCACTCTTGCTTCATTAAGATTTATATTGCAACACTTGATAGCCTAATATGCCTTGTGATGCATCTCTACAGGAATATGAAACAAATTTCCAATATGCCTTATGTTACAACTCTACAAGAATATGAAATGGCTTTCCAAACACCAATATATATGGGGACATACCAATAAGCATTTTATGAGTTGTCCTATAGGCCCATAATGCATCTTCTAATCTTAAGCTCCAATCCTTCTTGTTAGGTTTAACAGCTTTCTTGAGGATTGACTTGATTTTCCCATTGGATACCTCAGTTTGGCCATTTGTTTGGGGATGGTTGAAAGTGAAACCCTTATGTATGATATGGTACTTCCTAACTAAAACATCCATAAGTCTATTGTAGAAATGAGTTTCCTTATAACAAATGATGGCTATCGGCATCCTAAACCAAGAAAAGTTGTTAAACTAAAAAAAGATTGCAATAAATTTAGCATCATATAGTCTTGGTGGATTTAGCTTCCACCAATTTGAAAATATAATCAAATAAAAGTAAACTATAATAAAAACCAAAAGATGAAGGAAGCAGTCCCAGAAAATCAATGCTGCAAACATCAAAGATTTCATCAGCAAAAATGGGAGTTTATGGCATTTGATTTCTATAAGATATGTTACTTGTCCTTTGACATATGCTGTATGACTTGCTAAAGAGATATGCATCCTTAAAATAGAAAGAGTCTCTTTCTTAGGAGTACATCATCTTATTACTTGGTCGGTATAGTGCCTCCAAATGTAGGGATCATCCCATGTATAGTACTTGGCTTCACTCTTCATCTTGTCCCTTTTTACCTTTGATAAACCTACCGTTAACTTATTAACAGCTAGCAAATTCATAATATCTGTATACTATGGAGGGGTCAAACTAGAAGAAAACAATTTGTCGTTTGAAATTGTTTCTTTTAAAGGGACATTATCTTTATCTCAGACCAAAAGGCTAAGTTGATCAATAACCAAATTCTCTGCCCCTTCTTATCTTTTATTTCTAAATCAAACTCCTAAAGGAGGAGAATCCACCCAATTAGCCTTGACCTAGTTTTTTTATTAGTGAGCAAGTACTTCAAAGTTGCATGATCAGAATAAATAATAACTTTAGAAACCAAAAATTATGATCAAATTTTTTTAAAAACAAATATAATATCTAAAAGTAATTTTTCGATTGTATAATATTTAGTTGGGCTAAATTCAATGTTTTTGAAGCATAATAAATTATATGTGCAACTTTTCCTATTCTTTACCCTAGAAACCCCACACTTCCCCTAGCATCACGCATAATCTCAAAGGGGAGCTCTAATTCAAATGTTAAATCACTGGTTCATATTTTAGGAGATATGTTCCTCCTTCCACTTATTATCGAAATCAAAATGAACATCTTGATGTAATAGCTTACATAAAAGTGAAGCTATCTTCGAGAAATCCTTAATAAACCTATGGTAAAAAGCTATATGGCTAAGAAAAGAACAAATTTCTACATTTGAAGGGTAAGTAGAAGCAGGAATAAGATCAATATTAGACTTGTCAACTTCTATACCCCTATAAGATCATAACATGCCTTAAAATTGTACCTTGATCAATTATAAAATGACATTTTCTTAATTAAGAACAAGGTCAGTTTCAATATATCTTTCCAAAGTAAGTGCAAGACTTTTAAGAAATTATAAAAAAAGAACCGCAGACACTAAAATTGTCTATAAATACCCTTATGATCTTCCTAACATGCTAAAAAAATGCTCACCATCTAACTTGGAAAAGTGGCGAAGGCATTACACTGACTAGATAGAATATTTTGGTAAAAAATATACTAAACAAACATGTGAATATCATCTTTTACATATGAAAATCGTCTTTTCTTAATTTTCTAGTGTAATATAAAATTGAAAATAACCTAAAAAATTGTCTAGAAAACTAATAATTATGTCCAACAAGTCTGATAAGTATTTAATCAATAAATGGAAGAGGAAAGTGGCCTTTATGAGTTGCAAATTTCAATTTCCTGTAATCAATACACACTTGCCACCCAATTTACTCACAAGTGGGAACCAACTCACTATTATGATTTTTTAATACTATAATTTTAGATTTCTTTGGAACCATTTGCATTATCTTACCCATTTACTATTCGAAATAGGATAAATTACTCCCTCATCGAGAAGCTTAAGAACTTCATTTTTCATAACTTCCATAATTGGAGGATTTAGCGTATGTTGTGCTTGCCTAGTTGGCTTAGCATCCTTGTTAAGAAAATTTTGATGTATGCACGTAAAAAGGCTTATTCCTCTAATTTCCAAAATTATTCACCCAATGGCCTTTTTGTGCTCCTTTAAAACATGAACTAATTTACCTTCTTGATTAGAAGTTAACTGAGAGAGTCTAATTTTCTCCTAAGTATGCATATTTCAAATGAGAGGGTAGTGGTTTTAAATCCACTTCAGGTGCTTGCATATTAGAAGCTAGCAACTTTTAGTAAGAATCAGGTAGTTGTATTAAACAGAGGATGGTCGATGATGTTAGAGTTGATGAGATAGTGTCGACGAGACTTTCCGACGTAGACCACATGGAGGTCTCCAGAGTTGGGGGAGGAGACGTCGTCATCCGTGACAACATCAATGGAAATGATGGGGCTACCGCCTCCAGGATGATCGTTTTGCTTGTTGAACGAGTTCAACTTCTTGAGAACTGACTTGAGTGTGGTCAGTTTCCCTCCTTTAGTCATTATAAAGTCTTTGGAGAGATCAAAAGAGTTGGAGAGAGAGAAATGTTGAGGAAAGGAGAGGGAAGGTTCACTTTTATAGAGAAGAGGCAGAGCCCTAACTTCTACACCTACATCAACTCCACCATCTTCAGCACCTCTTGCTCCCTCTCCTCCGTCTGCTCTGTCTTCTCCGCCATCCTCCCCTACACCTGGCTTTAAGACTCATACTTCACCTCTTGTAAGTACTCCTCCAGGCTCTAGTGCCTTTGCTATCGACAAAGTCTTCGTTTCTGGAATTGCACTTGCAGGAACTTTCTTGGCTTTCATTTTGGCTTAGAAAAGGGCCTCATTCCTATCTTTGATCTTCAACTTTTAGGTCTTTTTAGGGTTGATAATGCGATCCATTGTTTCTTATTGTTCGTTCGTTGACTTATGGTTACCTCTTATTGTTCTAGCTTTTCTAGTTTTCTTTGTTGGAAACCATTTTCTATTGAGGGTCTTTAGAGTAAACACGTAATCCATGGGACTTTGTGAAATTGTGAGAAGGATGCCGAGGCTCGTGAGGCCTTCAAACAACATGTCTGCAAAGGAAAAAAGTGTCGCCGAGTTGTTCGCGGAGTAAGCAGTGGCTTTTTATATTGTTTCAGTCATGATGTTTTCACATTTTGTAGTTCAACGGCTCTCCAGTAGTGTGGGAAGGTGGCAGAGCCGACAGTAAATCAACGGCGGCATCTAGGGTGGCATTGGGGTTCGATCTATGAGTATGAGAAGGTGACGTTGTGGTTCTTGTTGAGTCCATTTTTCCCGAAGCTCTTACTGTAGGTGGTTGCTTGTCCACCGTCGGGGTCGAACGTGCCTCCCCTCCACGCCACTGCCAACTTCGGTAAAGGTAACAGATATTTTTATTGTTTTGGTAAAGTATGCATGGCACAAAGAAACTGCCTCAGCCCCTAACCCACAGTTTCTAGGTGCAAACTTTTACTTTATGCCTCTTTAATTTTTTGTGCGAGTTTGTTATCGGGTGTCTTTGGGCATATTCTAGTTATTAAGCTGTTATTTTAGCTATCTCCTTGAATGTCTTTTGGACGTTTGTGGTGGTAATAGGTATCAGTCTCGATTTTTTCAGTGCACTCTTCATTGTTTTTTTATTAGTCTGGAGTATAGTTATGTACTGGTACTTTCAAGTCTTTTGAGGGGGATGAAGCTCATGGGTAACGTTCGACCTTACTATGGAACGAGCCAAAGTGGGGTTTGCTTCTAGGATCTGTATGTAGCTCATGTTAGATCAAACAAGATGGTTGTTAGGGGACGGTGAGGCTCTGCGACATTGCTTCGATATTGACAAGCGTATCTTCACTAACATATAGAGTTTGGCACATCACACGTTCCGTTTGCTACCTTCCTTGAGCCGACTGACAAATCTGCTATAGTGCAAGAGAGGCAGTCAATCTTTTCTTCGAAGAACCGTTGGTAGTCCACTTTTAAACTTGACGAGTCTATTAATACAAGACATTTTCCCTTGGTTTTATTTCCAACTTGACTCAGTAACTTTTGCAAAAGCCTCTTACTCTAGAATCGACCCTTCCTTCCCCTTTCCTTACATGCCTCAATAGTTGAAGTTTACTGGGCGCCAAAGCTTTGACAATTGTGGTTTGATTTTATTAATGTGTCCATTTGGTCCACGGCTCTTCCATTGGCATTGATTTTTCTAATTGTTTTACTACGTTCTCTTCCCAACTACGAAGCTGTCTCTGCTAAGGTTTCTAGCATCCACCTATTTATTATTAACTTTATTACTATTATTAGTAGTTTAGTATTATTATTATTATTATTATTATTATTATTATTATTATTATTATTTATCTATTACTATTATTTGTATCTTTGTTGCTATTATTTTTATTATTTATTTATTATTTATTAAGCTATTTTATTATTAACTTTATCTTCACTATTATCAATATTTTTATTAATATTAGTAGGTTTGTGTTATTTTTTTTATTTTTTTATTATTATCCTTTTATTGGGTTTCTTATTAGCTTTAGTTTTTGTTTATTATTCTTATTCTTATTATTGTTATTATTACTATTATTATTATTATTATTATTTGCGATTATTTGCGATTATTATTATATATTATTCTTACTTCCTTTTGTGGTGGGGTATATTAGTTTCAACTTTCAAGGATTTCTTAGGATGGTACATGCGGGAAACGTAAGAGATACGGGTTAGGAGAGATGTCTTCAAATAACACGAATGGAATTAGTGCAAGCAGGTCAGTATGAGCAACTTATAGGAATAAAGACAGAGATGGTGTAATAAGGATAGGCTCTTGGAACATAAGGACTCTCACCGGAAAGTCCTTAGAATTGGTAGAGATTTTAGACAAGTATAGGATACAAATAGCATGCATTCAAAAGAATAAGTGGGCAGGAGCTAAAGCAAAGGAGATAGGATGGTTCAAACAATGATATTTGGGTAGTACTCGAAAGTAGAATGGGGTAAGTATTCTAGTAGACAAGCGACTTATGAACAAAGTAGTGGGGATCATAAGGATCAATGATAGGATAATGGCGGCAAAAATTGTTTTAAGAAGTGTGGTTCTCAATGTAGTATGTACATATGTACCTTAAGCTGGGGCAGATGAACAACAAAAATGTACATTCTGAGAAACCTTGGAAGGGGGTGCTTTCACAAATCTCTAATACTAAGCAGATCATCTTAGGAGGGGATTTTAATGGGCATATAGGGGCGGATTCAGACGGTTATACAGGAGCTCACGGGGGCTTCGAATATGGCACTGGACATAATAGTGGGGTGGATTTATTAGACGTGGCTTTGGAATATGAGTTAGTAATAGTAAATTCCTTCTTTAAGAAAAATGAAGTTCACTTGATGACGTTTCAGAATAGCTTGACAAAGATGCAAATTGATTATCTTCTTATCAGGATGAGCGTCAAATCATAGTGCAAAGATTGCAAAGTACTTCCGGCCGCATGCCTATCAACCCAACATAAATTGTTAGTTTTAGATCTAGGAATTAAGGGATAGAGAGCATGACTATTTACCAAGCCATGCCACAAAATCAAATGGGGGAGACTCTTAGGGGACATGGTGGAACAATTTAGGAATCAGGTTAGGAACAATGCACCTGGGATGTGAGTGGGGATGCGAGTTAGATGTGGCAGGGAGTAGCCCCCATAGTGAGAGAGACCGTCACTAAACTCCTAAGGGTTTCTAAAAGATAGGGAGGGGTGGATGGAATCTTAGTGGTGCTCAGACGAGGTCCAAGGGACTGTAAAGGCAAGAAACAGAGCTTTTAATTTAAAGTTCTGCTTGTAAGTGCAACAGAGGAGGAGCGGATAATTAATAGAGTGAGGTATGAACTGGCAAAACAGAAGGCAAATAAGACTATCTTAGTGGCTAAAGGAGACGCTTATGAGAATATATGCATGGATCGGTCAAAGGAGCACAAAGATTTTTAGGATAGCGAGAGATAGGGCACGTGAGATGGCAGATTTCAACCAAGTCCGCTGTATACGTGACGAAGTAGGACAAGTACTCACAGATGCCATAGTCATAAAGCGGAGATGGAAGAGATACTTTTATGGCCTTTATAACGAAGACATATTGGTCAACATAGAGTTAGGGGAACCTCCTGTGTCGGGACTATGTCTAAACGGGTACTCATGGGGGAAGATCACAAGGGTAGAAATTACAAAGGTTTTGAGGGAGATGGGGAGTGGAAGGGCCATAATACCAGGTGACATCCCTATAGAGTTATGGAAGCAAATAGGAGCTGTTGATATTGAGTGGTTAGTTTAGCTCTTTAATGTGATCCTTGAGTCATCCAAGATGAGAACGGAGATTGAGTAGGTTAATCCCCTTGTACAACGCCAAAGGAGACATTTAACAATGCTAAAACTATCAAGACATCAAATTACTAAGTCATACCATGAACCTATTGGAGAAGGTAATCGAAAAGAGAATCCAGAGAGCTGCAACTATATCAGCCAACCAATTTAGATTGATGCCTGGTAGGTCCACGACAGAAGTAATACATCTACTTCGAAGACTAATGGAATGCTACAGGGAATGAAAACAGGATTTGCATATCATTTTTGTAGATTTGGAAAAAGCGTATGATAGGGTTCTTAGAGAACTTATATGGTGGTGTTTGGAGACAAAGGGCATTCCTAGGATGTATATCAGAGTGATTAGGGAAATGTATGATGGAGCATTGACTAGCGTAAGGATAATAGGAGGCGACACGGAAGCGTTCTCGATTGGTGTGGGACTACACTAAGGCTCGACTTTAAGTCCTTTCTATTCACATTAGTGTTAAATGAAATTACCAAACATATTCAAAGAGAGGTACCTTAGTGTATGTTATTTGCTAACGATATTGTCCTGGTGGATGAGACCAAGGAGGTGGTCAATGCCAAGTTAGAACGTTGGAGAGGAGCGTTAGAATCGAAAGGTTTTAAAATGAGCAGGTTTAAGACAGAGTATTTAGAATGCAACTTTTTGGGTAGCCG